>CAIGRO010249342.1:0-12044 GCA_903798355.1 Fraxinus baroniana
TACCTCACAAAATGACATTCTTCTTTCACTAAGGATATTCTTGCTAAACCTCTACCCGAAAAGTTGAAGATGCCACAGCTAATTGGGTATGACGGAGAAGGGGACCCTCTCAGTCACGTGGATAAATATACTTCCTGGATGGAGCTTCAAGGAGCGGGAGATGCCATAATGTGTTGAGCGTTTCTGCTCACCTTGGGAGATAAGGCCCAAAGATGGTTCAGGAGGCTCCACCAAAGATCCATAAAAAGTTGGAGTGGCTTGAATACATAATTTATTTGCCAATTCATGGGTTCTAAGGCGAGGACCACGCTTAAAGAGAGGTTAGTGAGCATTAAACAAAGGAGAATTGAATCACTAAAAAGTTATCTTAGTAGATTCAATAAGCAGGCCATGGAGGTTGAAAAGATTTCAAATGATGCCGCACTTATTGCAATCTTCTCTGTATTAAGGCCAAAAACAAGGTTCTGGTGGTTTGTACACGATGATGGACCTCGAACATACCATGAGTTTCTGAGCCAAGCTGAGAAACATATTAGTGATAAGGAAGCCACGTCGGATCAAGAAGATCTCAAGTCAAATTCAAATCATCTAATTTCACAACAGACGAAAGGCAGACAAGTAGATAAAAATTATAACCGCAATAAAAGAAATAATATGAGAGACCAAAGACGTTCCAAACCATACCTGGAAAGGTTCCACGAATATCATCTCCTGAATGCCACGCTGGAAAAAGTTTTCTTACCAGCAGCGAAAAAGGAGACATTCCGTAGACCTCCACATCAGAAAAAGGAATACTCATGAAAAGCTTCATGGAGTTATTGTTGATACCACAAGTCTACGGGGCATAACACTAACAATTGGATAAATCTGAAGGAAGAAGTGGAGTTTTCGATTCGTCGAGGTCATCTACAAGAATTTGTGGCCAATACTAGATAAGCTAGTCGGTAGATAATCGACAATCAAACCAGTTCGGAACAAACTAGCGAGCTCAGATGAATGAACGAGCTCAGAATACAATCGCATGAGATGAAATCAGAACTCTAATAAGCGAAAATCAATGTCTTAAATAGTCCAGAAGGTCCAGGCGGAGGCAGACGCGTAATGGCCGCACCTGATAAAATTGTAATGTCACACTAGCAAAACCTAAGGTTAGCATAGCTCTTCATGAAGAATGGTTTGGGTTTTCAGAATAAGATTCATACGAAGTTCTATAAGACCAAAGCGATACGTTAGTCATTGTCATGACTGTTGCAGAAGTACGGGTGCACCAAATCTTAGTTGACAATGGAAGTTCGATAAACGTGTTATATTAATGCTGGAGCAAATGGGAATCCAAGAGCACTGCCTTCGACCGAAAAGTAGAAGGTTACAAGGATTCTCGAGGGATCCTATCAAAGCACGTGGGCAAATTATTTTAAGCATAGATTTGGGAGAATTCCCTTGTCAAAGACAGATCCTGGCAAATTTTATTATGGTAGACCTCCCTTCGAACTACAATGGCATATTAGGAAGACCCCTGTTACATGAGCTACAAGTTACAATCTCGATCTCTCATTATTGTATGAGATTTCCTACTCCAAGCCGACCAGGTGCTGTACGTAGGAATCACACTGAAGCGAGGCTTACAACGTTGATTTACCCTATCCCCTGAGTTCAAATGTTAAGGGAAAATAGCCAAGAAAAATGAATGAATTGAAAAGGCCAATTGTCGCCGATCTATCTAAGATCGACATCTTAGAGAAGCATCATCGAGATGCTTTTGATGAACAACTCATGTTTGAAGAAAAGGACGTAAACTCGTCCTTATTTTAGTATCATGACAATCTCAGTACCCATTGTAGGAATTGTTGTCCCTAAGATCTTAGTTGATACTTGTAGTTCTCTTAATATACTCTATGTCTACACGTTGGAATGGATGGACATTCCACTGAGTTTTTTTTGCAGTCATATCCCAATTTGATCTTAGGACTCAATGGAGCCCTTGTTAAAGCCAAATGAAATTAGATTAGACTTCCAGTTAAGGTCGACGAAGCCCCACGCCGAACTAGGTTAAATGTAGAATTCATCGTAATGGACTCAAATTCTCCATACAATGCTATCATGGGATAACTATTGTTATTCGACCTCAAGGAGTTTATGTCAATGTATCATTACTCCCTTAAGTTTCCTACGCCACATAGAGTGGGGCAAGTCAAAGGAAATAAACGTATCGTCGAAACATGCTAAGTGAAGATCAATCCAGAGATCCATATGATAAGCTTAGCGATATATAACCTAAGTTCATTGGACCCACGCGTACGAATGAAAGGTGGAGAACCAGTAGAAAAGCTGGACAAAATGGAGGTCGGATCAGGCGACCCACCAAAGGAACTCAAAGTTCGTCACGGATTACAACTACCCATCCGGGATCATATTATTGAATTCCTTCAAAAAAAAACCTTGATGTCTTTGCATGGGATCGCTCCAATATGAAAGGGATTGACTCGAAGGTCACTTGCCACAAGCTAAGACTTGACCCTACAGTACGACCACGACAACAATGATGAAGACCTTTAAATCCAAAAATGTAGGAAGCCTTAAATAAAGAGGTACAAAAGTTGCTCCATAATAGGTTTATTCGTGAAGCAAAATACCCAACATGTATAGCTAACCCAGTTTTGGTAAAGAAAAGCAATGGTTATTGGAGAATGTACATTGATTTTACCGACCTCAATAAGGCATGCCCCAAAGGAAAACTTTTCGTTACCAAGAATAGATTAAATGGTAGATGCAACGGCAGGACACGAATTACTTAGCTTCATGGATGCATACTTGGGGCATAGTCAAATCCCCATGTACGAACCAGATCAAGAACATACTGCCTTCGTAACCGACCGCGGCCTTTATTGTTACAAGATGATGCCCTTCAGTCTCAAGAATGCCGGAGCTACTTATCAGCATCTAGTCAATGCCATGTTTGCTGAGCAGATTGGTAAAACCATGGAAGTATATGTTGATGATATGTTAGTGAAAAGTTTCAATGTAGAGGATCATCAGTTGCACCTTGCGGAAATGTTTAAAGTACTAAGAAGGTATATAATGAAGCTGAATCCACATAAATGTGCCTTTAGAGTGAGCTCAGGAAAATTCTTGGTGTACTTGGTAAATCAGAGGAAAATTGAAGCTAACCCAAAAAAGATACGAGCTATTATTGAAATGCATCCCCCAACAAAGCCTAAGGAGGTACAAAGCTTGACGGGACGGGTGGCTACCCTCAACCGTTCCATTTCTAAGTCGACTCACAAATGTATACCTTTCTTCGACATCTTGAGAGGAGAAAATAAATTCGAACTAACACAACCCCCAGTGTTGTCAAAACCAAAATCAAGGGAGGTTTTAATATTATATCTAGTTGTATCTGACCATACAGGCAACACTGTCTTAGTAAGGGAGGAAGAGGGGGTGCAACATCCAATCTATTATGTAAGCAAGGCCTTGCATGAGGCCCAGCTCCGATATTCTCCCTTAGAAAAGTTGGCTTACACCATGGTAATAACAACAAGGAAACTAGGGCTTTACCTTTTGGAGCATCCGATTGAAATCTTAACCAACTATCTGTTAAGACAGGTATTGTAAAAACTGGACAGTTCAGGTCGGATGGAAAAGTGGGTTGTGGAACTTGGCTAGTAGATATAAGATATAAACATCGTTCTTCTTTAAAAAGACAGGCCCTCGCCGACTTTATCGCAGAGTTCAGTTCAGCCCCAACAGAACCTCTTCATTAGTCGCCCTAGAAACTCTTTGTAGATGGCTCTTCTACCGAAATACGATATGGGCTAGAATTGTTTTGATTAGCCCCAACAATCAACTGTTTTGCGAAGCACTATCCTTCGATTTCAAGGCCTCAAATAATGAAGCTGAATATGAGGCACTCATAGCTCGAGTGAGGATGGAAAAAAATATGAAAGTTGCTCACCTAATAATCTATAGTGACTCGCAATTGTGGTCAATCAGGTCAATGAAGAATATCAAGCTAGAGAAGAAAGGATGAGCAAATATTCTCAAATCATGAAGTTAGAGTTCAACAACTTTGAAACTGTATCCATCGAAGAAATTCCTCGACCTTAAAATGGTCACACCGACATCTTAGCTCGATTGGCAACTAGTGAAGGAATAGAAAAATTTGACAGTATAACTATGTCAAGGATATATCATCCAGCCATCGAGGAATTAGAAATGGTCCCTATGGCAACTGACTTAAAACTGACCTGGATGATATTAGGTCTTTCTTGAAAACAGGTATATGTCCAAAGGATTCATGTTGAAGCAAAAAGACTTTGAATGAGGTCAGCAAGGTATACAATGATAGATGATGTCCTTTATAAACGAAGATACTCCTTACCTTTGTTGAGGTGTTTAAATAAGGAGAAAACGCTGAGCGCCCTACAAGAAGTTCACGAAGGAGTGTGCGGGAATCATGCTGGTGACAATCCCTGACCCACAAAATTCTATGGGAAGGATATTTTTGGCCTACTATGAAGAAGGATGCATTGGAATTTGCCAGAAAATGCGATAAATGCAACGATTTGCTCCTAATATCAAGCTACCCCCCAGGTAAGCTAAATTATGTGATGGCTTCTCGACCCTTTTCCAAATGGAGGGTTGACTTGATTGGTCCTATGCCAACTGGAAAAGGGGGAATGAAGTTTGCAATTGTAGCTGTGGACTATTTCATAAAATGGGTAAAAGTCGAGCCTCTAGCTAAAATAACTGAGCTGAGGACTACGGATTTTATTTGGAAATCCATCATATGTAGATTTGAGATACCACATTCCATCGTGACTAACAATGGGAAACAATTTGATAACGTCGTTTCACTAATTTTTGTGAAGAGTTCGACATCCAGAAACACTTCTCTACGCCGAATCATCCTCAAGCTAATGGCTAAGTTGAAGCAATTAATAAGATAATTAAGCATACATTGAAAGCTAAATTCGTTGTTCTTAAGGGATGATGGATAGAGAAACTCCCCAATGTGTTGTGGTCTTACCGCACTACACCGAGGAATAGCACTAGAGAAACCCCATTTTCTTTAGCCTTTGGAGTAGAAGCTGTCATTCTTCTTGAGGTATGGATTCCCTCTGTTCGAACGATGACATATTGTGAGAAAGGGAATGAGCAAGTGTTGTGAAGAGAGTTGGACTTGATAGAAGAATAATGGAACAAGACTGAGATCAGAAATGCAGTATATAAACAACACAATGCCAGGTATTACAATCAAAAGGTCAAGAAACGAGAATTCTGGGTCCTTGAGATTGAACTGGGAAGGTCCTTACAAAGTAATAAAAGTATTGCTTAAATGAGCTTATGAATTGGAAGATATGGAAGGAAGACCTTTACTACATTCCTGGAATGGGAAGCACCTCAAAAAATATTATCAATAAAATGATGGCTATGCTTTGAAATGCACGTTATGTATAATAAAAATGTATGCTTTTAAAGAGGAGAATTGTTAATACAATTGCCTAAGCCCTGTTTATGAGCAGGTCGAGCTAAAGTTTCATGTGCTGCAACACTTGGTAGAAACTCTTACAAGGAATTGCCTAAGCCTTGCTCATGAGTAGGCTGAGCTAAGGTTGCACGTGTTGCAACACTTGGTAGAAATTCCTACAAGGAATTGCCTAAGCCCTGCTCATGAGCAGACCAAGTTAAGGTTGCATGTGCTGCAACACTTGGTAGAAATTCATACAAGAAATTGCCTAAACCCTACTCATAAGCAGGCTGAGCTAAGTTTGCATGCGTTGCAACACTTGGTGGAATTTTCGTGAAAACCTAGTATTGCTTACGAGCAAGTCGAACTAAGGTTATACAAATTGAGGAACTTTCTTATAAAGAGATACACACAATGGAAATTAATGTCACATATAAACATTTAAGTAACAGAGTTATTGCTAAATTAAAAAAAAAAATTGAAAATTCTATTCATCGAAGTTAAGAGATTACCAAGGGTTCATAAAAAAAATAAAAAATAAAACTTAAGTACAAAGAAGGAAACTAAGGGGCTGGGGGGTCTTGGAGAGGAACATAAATGTGAGTTGCATCCTTCTCAGCTGAAGTGATCCTAACTCGGCTACTTTAGATAGCTGCTCCAGTTCTGCCTGCTGTTCTTTATACGCCTCTGCTAAAAATGCAGTATCCCAATCTAGCCTCTCCTTGTTTATGTACTTAATGATTTTCCCCAAGGCCATCACATATGTATCCTGAGCTAAGGTATCGAACTCAGGGAAAGCCCTATAGTTTAGAGGCCTTTAGCTCCGCCTCCTTCACCCTTTTTATCGATGTTGTTGTCGGAGTTGTTGCTTCATCAGCTCTCTTCTTCTCGCTTTCAGCTCGGGCATTAGCTTTCTCCCTCCATATTCGCAGAGCTTTGATTTCATCTATAAGTTTTAGCTCTGTAGTAAGGCGGGCATTAAGTTCGTCCCCCATTATCTTCAAGCGATCTTCATGATTTTTCTCCTTTTCAGCAAAGACCGCCTTCTCCGCATGTTTCTCAAAAAGGATATTGGCCTGATCCCTTAATTTGAGCATCTTATCAAGCTCAGCCTTGACGGAGGCAGAATTTGAATTCTTCGGACTGGGCAGAAAGGGGATCGCGATTGGAGCAGTTTTAGATATAAAATCATATTGATAACTTGATGTTTGGGCTAAATCGAGACCATAGTTGGAGTCAACAGGATATGGGTAGTTGACCGGTGGTGGTCCGGGACCAAGGTGTTGGTCGGAGGAGACGATTCAGGCAGTTTTCACAGTTTCAGGTTGTTGATTTTCTAAGTTGATTTCAGCCGTATTACTGGATGATTTTGGGAGATTTTAGGTGGAAATTGTAGAAGATGTTAAGGGCAATCCATTGGGACCAATATCTAAGGATTTTGGTGGCCAGACGGTGACAAAAAATGGATTCATAGGCAGCGTTGAAGATGAGATTAAAATAGAAGTAGAGGGAGCGGGATGAATGGAAGGAGGCGTGAATTAGTTTAGGGCTTGGGTTATTTTTGGCCTCTATATAATTAATTTGAGAAAAATACAAAATTCTTAGCAACATTTTTTAAATGGCCCAAAATATTATTTGCAACGTTTGTTAAAAGTTACTAAAGGTAAGGCTTTGGCAACGTTTACCAAACGTTGCGAAAAGTCACATTTTGCAATGTTTATCAAACGTTACGAAATGTATCAAACGTTGCGGATAGTCTTACGTTCCATAACATTTGATAAACGTTGTAAAATCCGACTTTTAGCAATCAAAACGTTGCTAAAAGCTTTACCTTTCACAACGTTTGATAAAAGTTGCTAAAGGTAAAACCTTCCACAACACTCAATAAACGTTGCTAAGAGTGTCTACCGCAAATTTTTTCTAAAAAACGTTACCAAAACTCATTTATATTAACCAATGTCAACATTTGTTGACAAATGTTGCATTTTTAATGTTGTAATTGATGATTTTTGTTGTAGTGATCCCTTCTTCCATCTTTGCCACCCGCTGTTGATAATGCCTCCCAGAATGATGGAAGTAGTAGTTTGAAGGAGGACTTACAAATTGAGGATAATTTGATCAATGAATTTCCACCTCCATTGAAGCTCGGGGAAGATAAAATAGTACAGAATGTAGTTTTGTGTCAGCCAATTGACAAGAATGGTCCTGAAGCAGGAAAAATGGATGCTTTTGTTGCTTATCCTCTCTCTGATTCTGATATGGATATGGAAGGTTAGTCCAAAAATTCCTATGAAACATTTGTTCATGTGCTTCTGAGATGCAGTCATCTACATTTTATACTCTTTCTATGACACTCGTTTCATACTTATTTGGGGCAGTATTTTACATTTTAGAGATCAGAATACAAGATCTAGCCCAGGAAAGTCATTTAAATCAGTCCACGGTGATGCATATTAGAATGATATGATTGTTTGAAATTTTATTTTTGGTTATGGCTGGTGGTTTGCTGGTTCTGCGATTACAAATACAACGATGAGAACACAATTTCCTTTGTGACTTTGAACAAAGTGAGTGGCGTTCTGCAGCGAATGGATTTGGACTTAATAAAAAAATCAGATTCTTAATTTTTAAACTTAACAAATAAATTGTAAAAATAAATTCATTTACCGTGAGGAAGAGAAAATTATCTTGCCACCATGGAAGAAGGCAAAAGCAGCCGGAAAAACTATGAACAATGAGATGTTGAGGCAAAAAGAAAGAAAGAAATTAGAGTTTATATTTGTGGTGTAACAATAATTTATTTAATTAAAAATTATATTTAAACCCTAATTATGTAATTTTACTTAACGGTATTTTAGTAAATAAGAAAATTGTGGTGTAGTAATTAAAATGTGCAATGGTAATATAATTACCCTTGTACAATAAGTCGCATAGGTGTTATAAGAGATCAAGATATGGTTATAGGCTATGCAATCCCGATAAAATTTCTACAATTGAATGCTTTTACATAGAGATATAATAAATTCGGGCATGTAAAAATGATTAGTTTTGCTCCAAAAAGACTATTACTTTAAATTGGTTAATTTTATTGTTAATAAAAATGAAAAAGGTGTTAAATGATATATTGGATTGAATGATTATTTAATTGACCTAGATGAAATCGAAATTCATAGCCACTTAATCCCAATAATTCTCTGCATATTAGGTAGTTAGATTAAGTTAGATTAGTTTAGGACAAGTTAATTAGAATAAAAACTCTTGAATTGTTAATTAGTTACCATATTACTTTAGATTGGAGGTAGAATTGGAACAAAAAATAATAGTAAGTATTAGTCTCTGTGGAAATATTGTTCGAACTAAAAAAATATACTTTGTTACTTATCACAATTCACACACTTATAGAATCAATCGACCATTAAGTCTATTTTTTTTATATCTATTTTGAACATAAGCCCTAAGTGTTGTGTTCCTTTTAGGCACTTAATTAGGTTTTTCACAGCTCCCCATTAAAGCATACCTGAATTACTCACAAATCTACTTAACACGCTCATAGCGTATACAATATCTAATCTAGCGCAAACCATAACATACATAACAGATCTAACGACATTAGCATATGGAACATTTATCATTCTATTGATTTATTTTTCAGTTTTGGGTATTGCTCAACAGATAATTTAACGTAACCAAATAAAGGAATAATTATTGTTTTAGAAATATGAAGTGAATATTTCCTATCTCTTGTAATAAAAACAGTTTTTCATTTATTCTATCCTTTTTATTTTCATTCCTAATATCAATTTTTCATTAATTCTATCCTTTTTATTTCCATTCCTAATATCTTTGCAGCAAAACCTAAATCTTTCATTTTAAATTATGATTTTAATTTTTTTCATAGAGTTAAGTAAGACACAATTTTGTTTAGCTAAAAGCATATCATCCACATATAAAAGCAAATATGAAAATTTAAATTTCCATCTATTTTACAATAAAAACATGACCATGCTCAATTATATTAAAATTTAGACCTTGTATAAAAGAACAAATATTTTATACCATTATCTAGGAGTTTGTTTTAAGTCATATAAAGATTTTTTTTTTCAACAAGCACACTAAGTTTTTCTTTTTCGTATTTTCAAAACCTTCATGTTGACTCATATATATAATTTTATCTAAAGAACCATATAGAAGAGTAGTTTCACATCAAGTTGTTCAAATTCTAAATCAAATTGTGTCGCAAGAGCAAGCAGAATTCTTATAGATGCATATTTCACAACAGCTAAAAATTTTTAGTGTAATCTATTACTTATCTTTTTGTAAAGACTTTTGCTACAAGTCTAGCCTTATATCTCTCATCTCACTATCTTTAATATTATAAACCCATTTGCAATCAACAAGTCTGTAATAAGCACATTTTTCCACTAAGGTCCATGTCTAAATTTTATGTAATGAGTTCATTTTTTCTTGTATTTGTGCAAGCCATTTAGAAGATTAATTATTGGATATTGCTTCTTTATATTAATTCGGTTCTAAGCTAAGTGGATTGGATTCAAGTTGTGCAAATACAAAATCTGCAAACTGATTTCTAGAAGAGGGTCTTATCGGCTTTTTTTCTCTATTTTTAACAAGCAGATAATCGTGCAAGTTGTGTGCGTAGATTTTGCGCATCAATTATTAGTTCATCATAGTAATAATATGATAATCGGTTTAACGTTGGGGCTAATCGATTAAATTTTGTTCATTCAGATCAATTTTTGTAACAACATAATCCTTCTCATCTACTTTTTCTCAAGTTTCTACACTAAGACAATGCAAAAATTCTTCATTAACGATGACATATTTGCTTAAATGACTTTAGATCCTCTAGATTCTTTTATCCATGATATGTACCCTTTTACCATCCAGAACAAAAAAAATACATTTGGGATCAAGTTTAGAATAAGTTTGATGTATATAAGTTGCACATCCAAAGGTTCTAGGATGAGAGTAATAAAGAACTAATCCTGACCAAAATTTATTAGAGGGTACTAAAAGGGCATCTATTTATCAAATAGCATGCAATTTTTAAAGCCTTTCCCCATATCAACTTTGTTAAATTAGAGTATTAACATTTGCCTCGTTCTCTCTAGAATGGTTCTATTAATTCTTTCAGCAATTCCATTTTTGCTGAGGTGGGTCACAGTTCTTACCTCAATGTGTCATATTTACAACACTGATCAAATTCAGTATTGTAGAACTCAAGACCATTGTCAGTTTCTAAAACTTTTATTTTCTTGCTTGTTTGATTTTCTATTAGAGTTTTATAATCTCGAAAAGTTAAAAAAGTACTTGATCTTGATTTTAACTAAAAAAAAAAAAAAAAANAAAAAAAAAACAACAACAACAACAGCGCTTTCCTTGAAAAATCATGAATGGTAAGAAGATATTGTTGTAGTAATAAGTGCAAATCCACATAGGTAACTACGAATGTACTCTAATAATTCTAGTGACTTGTGCACACCAATTAAAAAGGCAATCTATTTTGTTTTCCCAAAATATAAAGTTCACAAAAAGTTAATTTTTGAACATTATCTTTTCCAAATACTCGTTTTGAAAAAAGTTTCAAGCCTTTTTCACAAAGATGACCTAACCTTTTATGCCATAAATCTAATTTATCGATTGTGCCATTAAGTTTATATCATTCTTTGGTAAAATAATTTTTGAGTTCATTACAAAATTTCCATTAACTTTTGGTGAACTGATCATACCTAACTGATTTTTCTTAATATTTGTATGCCCATTCTTAATCTCTATCTAATAACTTTCATCATCTAAAATCCCTAAGGATGTGATATTTCTTCTTAAGGGTGAAACATGTCTAATATGTTTCAAGGTGATCATATGGCTGTTTTTCAATCTTAGAACAATGTTGACCATTCCTTTGTTTCACAAGGTGACTTTCTTTTGGCACAGAAAGGGACGCCATGTGGCAATAATTTGCTCCACTAGACTACTTTTCGTCTTTTTTCGGTTGTTTCAGGACAAAATAAAATTTGATTACAATTTGTAGAAAGCTTGCAATAGAGAATTTAGATGCATTGAAAGTAAATTGATCATTGATTGACGAAAGCGAAAAATTACAATTGATAAAAACAGAAAATTGCAATTGCGGTGTAGGGGCGAACACCGACAACCTTGAAAGATTTTTTAATAACTAATACCCCCTATAATAGCTTACGAAACAAAAACTTAAGTGATAGAAGTAGACGTTTAAATGACAAGAAATCATACTAAACGTTTACAAATATCAGAACTGAGAAACGCAAGATTCGACCCAACTATACCTAGAGAGGGGTGATTAGGTGTAAATACGAAATTATCAAATTAATTAATAAGCAACAAGTCACAAGTTAATTATGTTTAGGTGATTATTTATACAATTCAATTTAGCCTATCTTTGAATACCGCAATTAAATAAAAGCAATAAAATGCAGTAACAATACCAGAATTGTTCACGGAGAAACCCAACGTGGGAAAAACTCCGGGCGCTTTGCCAGTCAAAGATCTACCATAAATTGTCAATTAACTTACAGAC
>CAIGRO010249356.1:0-17452 GCA_903798355.1 Fraxinus baroniana
GATTATTTATGGATTAATTTTATTTTGTTATTATTATAGGTTTGTTGGTAATCAAATAAATAAATAATTTTTTTAAAAAAACTAAATTAATATTTACGGCGTACATAAGTATGTCGTAAATTGCAAAATATTTTACGGCATGCATTCAATGAGCACCATAAAAAGCATTCAATATACGGCTTGCATTTTAACACGCTGTAAAAAATGAGATACTTTTTACGGCGTGCAACTGAACGCCGTAAAACTAATTTACGGTGTTCTATAGACAGCGTACTCTCCACGTCGTGAAAGGTAAACCACTTTTACAACATGACTTTATACGGCGTCTGGCCACACGCCTTAAAGAGGTTTTTACGGCTTGCAATGCACGTCGTAAAAAGTACATTTTGTTGTAGTGATATTTAATACCTCTAGAGCCTAATTCAAATCTCTTAGGATCTGGGTTTTTGCAATAAGTAAGACACCCCACATTTTGAAATAATTTATATTGGTTTCATATCTTTCCATATTTTATATGGAGAAACCTTATTCTTTTTCAAATGAATCATATTTACTAAATTAACATATACTAAGTAAGGCTTCACCCCATAAATTAAATAATAACTCAACATTTAATAACATGACATTAATCATTTTTAAGAATGGCTTATTCTTTCTTTATGTTAGACATTTTGTTCAAGTGAATGTGGTGTAGAACATTGATGTATTGTGCTATTTTGTTCACAAATTATGTTGAATTCAATTGAGAAGTAGTCTAAACTTCTATCACTTCTTAGAGTCTTTATTTTTTTTCCTAATTAATTTTCAACTTTAGCTTTGTATACTTTAAGTGCATTAAAAGTTCATCTTTATTTTTTAATAAATATACATAAGTATACCTAGAACAATCATAAATAAATGTAATAAAATATCTATTACTATCTCTTTTTAGCATGCCATCCAATTCGTAAATAACTGAACGCACAAGTTCAAGTAGATTAGTGATCTTTCTACGCTATGAAATTTCTTTTTAATTATCTTAGATTTAATGCAAGTTTCATATTTTTCTAAGTTATCAACTTTACATGATATTATTTCATATTTAACCATTCTTTTCATAGTGCTAATACATATGTGAGTTAATCTACCATGTCATAAATGAAATAAATCAATCATATAAGTAAAAGAATTATTTTTATTAGAGTTATCCTCAATAGTACATAGTTTGACCATTCCTTCACTCAAATAGCATTTACCAACAAAATACCCATTTCGGGTTAATACAACCTTTGCTGACTCAAATATAGATTTGATTCCCGATTTTCCCAAAAAAAATCACACTTGCTAAGTTTCTATTCATTTCTGGTACATGAAGAACATTGGTCAAAGTAATCTTCTATCCCGAAGTGAAGATGATTTCAATGTTCCCTTTGCCAATCACTTTAGATCGTCCTTAATTTCCCATTTGAATCTCTCATCCATCAACAATGTCATTATAAGTTTTGAAAATGAATTATCATAACAAATATGGATTGTTGCGTAGGTGTCATACCACCAACCTAAAACGTTGCTTTGGATTGTATTGATTTCGCTCACCACAGCGATAATCTCTTCAACAGAGTTCATATTTTCCTCCTTATTTTGTTGCGTTTTATGCTTACAATATCTTGCATAGTGTCCCAATTTTATACAAATATAGCAAGGTTCCTTGGACTTGGTTTTGAACTTCCCTCGATCATTTTTAGAACCAAGAGGCTTCCTTTTATTTTTGTATTTTTTGGAGTGATCCACATTGTCCACAACGTTGGCTTTTGAAGAGTCGTCATGAGAAATTTCAGTCTTATCTCGTGATTTTGATTCTTACTCTATGCGAAGATGTTCTTGTATATGTTCCAAAGAAATATATTTGAAATTGTGAATAATCTTCTTCCTATACCTTTCCAAGTTGGAGGCAATTTAGCAACAATTGCTCTTACTTGAAATGATTCGGGAAGTTCAATCTTCACCACTTTTAATTTATTGACAATGATTTGAAGTTCATGTACTTGAGGCAATAAATGAATGTTATCGAGCATTTTAAAGTGATCCTACATTAAAAATTTAGAAATTAAAAATTTCTTAGTACCTTCCTCCTCGGTTTTATATTTGTTTTCAAGTGCATCCTAGATTTCCTTTTGTCAAAGTGGTGTTGTGTAAAGATCATACAAGTAATCGGACAGAGCATTAAGAATGTGATCACGACAAATCAATTCGTCCTTTTGTCTTTTCTTTCTCTTGGCCCGTACTTCTTTAGAATCTTTATCGGATGCTTCAGCGATTGGTTCCAACCTTGGATCAAACACGTAGATGATCTTTAACGTCGTTAGGAAGAGTTTGAGTTTGTCTTGCCATCGGCTGAAATTAGTTCCATCGAACCTATCCAAACATACAAAATTTTGGTTCATCAATCTACTAGTTGCAAGCGTAGATTACGTCTCGATCACAGTAGGGACTATCATTTGAGATTGTTGGAAATATTATAACAATGGAGAAACAAGGATGAAGATGGAAGAAACGAATTAAATGGCAAGACTTGAACACGTTTTAAGAACGTTGTCCTCAAACGATACTTACCTCCTCTACAAACGCTTTTAAGGATTTTCGCCAAATAGTTTGAAAGATTAATCAAGTCTTTTAAGGAGGACACCAAAGTACAAGTGTTCTTCTTATATGAAGAAAATAAAAAAATGAATTTTGAATATGTAAAGGAATTTGTAATAATTTCTCGAAGATTGGATGAATTAAATTATGATTTCTAATTGTTAGTAATGAATACTATTATCTATTTATAGTTTTCAATCATCCCATCACGAAATAGTTTCATTTTCCATGAAATGTGGAGCTTTTTGGCCAAAAGCGACCAGATTTCAAATTTGAAAATCAGCCTAACAATTATTTTCAATGCCCATGCGCCTACATAGGCTACTTCCATGCGGTTGCATGGTGTAACCACTTTTGGCTCGAAGAGCTTTATGTGATCGTGAGATTCATTTGCCCATGCGACACCGCATGGACAGAATGCAATTCCCATTATTTTTGTTTTTACAATTCATTTCCAATTCATCCATACACTTCGTCCCCCCAACTCCAGACATGATTTCAAACAATAAAAATATAGCATCATCTATCCAAAAACGAAGTGGGAGTCTGCATAGCCCATTGTATCATCATCATCATCTTCTTCTTCTTCTTCTACTTGGACGGAGAAATATTGGTGCTGGAAGTTGGAATATGTATGTTAATAAGATACAAATGCTACAGAGAAGCGAAGTTGTTGTTAAACCATTTTTAACTAAGGATATTTATGTAATTGTATAGATTATAAGAGGTTAGTCTAGTCTTTTCCCTTTCTTTTGCTTTGTAGTGTTCCAGCCGATTAGTATATATACCGGTTAGTGCATATCCGGTATTCAATTTGAGAAGCAACACATTTTCTCGCTTCTTCCTTCTTTTCACATTTTGTACATTCTCTGCATCTCTTCATGGTATTAGAGCAATTGATTAAAGCTTCCGCATAATGGCAGATGATTCTAGTGTTGCAGTAGATCTTCAAATTCAGTTCGATCATACACATTCTTCTGGTGATTCGTCTGTTGGAGAAATGGTTGGAGGTAAAGCTAACTCCCTTCTCAGTCGACTAATTAATGATCCAACCAGTCCTTACTATCTCCACTATAGTGATAACACAAGAATGTAGATTATTTCAGTAGTCCTTACTGATGACAACTATTCGACTTTGAGTCAAGCTGTGGTGATGGCACTCAATGTTAAAATAAGAAAGGCTTTATTAATGGAGCAATTGATAAGTCGCATAAAGACAATCCTCTTTTCAGTGCTTGGAGGAGATGTAATCACATGGTTTCCTCCTGGATTATTAACTTAATTCCAAAGGAACTCTATCCAAGTGTGGTGTACAAAGACTCTGCAAAGGTGATTTGGATTGAGCTTCGAGATAGGTATAGCTAAGGCAAAGGCACACATATCTATGAACTGAAGAAGCAGATCGCTTCAATCTCGCAAGAGAATGGCCCAATCAATTCCTATTTCAATAGATTCAAAGGAATTTGGGAGAAATTAGACAATTATCGACCATATGTTAATAGTGTCTGCTACAAACATGAAGATCAGGTCGTGCAGTTTTTGATGGGGCTGGATGATCAATTTTCTGTTGTTAGAAGTCAGGTGTTACTAATGGATCCATTACCTTCATTGAATAAAGTATTTGCACTTATTTTGCAAGATGAAAGGAAGAAAGATGTAGCTGCTAAGAAACATCAACAATCGGAGGCATCAACTTTTGCTAGTAAAATGGTAAATGGATCATTTGGAAATCGAAGGAGTTACTCGTTTAATCAATCTCAGAAAAGGGACAAGCCTATGTGCAGCTATTGTGGCATGCTTGGACACCTCAAAACAAAGTGTTATAAGATCACTGGCTACCCTCCAGGTCATAGATTGGCTAAAGGAAGAACATCTATTGCCGGTGATGTTGCTTAAGTCTCAGTTGGTGACAAATCTGAGACTGCTAATCACCATCCTAATGTTACTATCACTCCTGATCAATGTCAACAATTTTTGGCAATGCTGGTTCCACAATTGCAAGCACAACTTTCTGCAAGTTTTTGAAATCACAAGATACATCATTACCATCATCAACTATTTTTGAAATAGCTGTTTTTTCAGGTAATCAAGCTAGTTATAACGGTAATGTCAACAACAATATTGATATATGGCATTACCGACTAGGACATGTGCCTACTTCTAAATTGTCTGTTTTGCATAAATATGTTCCAAATATAAATTTCAATAAATTCATTCATTGTTTTGTTTGTCCCTTGGCTAAACAACATAGGCTTTCCTTTCCTTATAGTGAAACAAGAGCTTCCAAGGCATTTGACATAATTTACTGTGACATATGGGGTCCTTAATCCATTCCTTCCTTAAATGGTTCTCAATACTTTCTCACTATTATAGATGACTTTAGTAGGATGACATGGACATATCTGATGAGAAACAAGTCTCAGACCAGAGCCATTATCCAAGCCTTCTACTCCTTAATCCAAATACATTATCAAAGCAATATAAAAATATTAAGATCTGACAATGGTGTAGAGTTCATTTCTTTAATTCCGAAGGAATTATGCACCAAGTTAGTTGTGTAGAGACTCCACAACAAAATGGTGTGGCTGAGAGAAAACACCAGCATATCTTGAACATTGCTAGAGCTATCAAGTTTCAAGCTAACCTACCACAAAAATTTTGGGGGTGAGTGCATTCGTATTGCCACGCACATTATAAACAGAACTCCCACATCTATCCTAGTAGATAAATTCCCCTATAAAATGCTCTACCAGGCTGCACCATCTTATATTCATCTCAGAGTTTTTGGATGTCTTTGTTATGCAGCCACTTTGAAGAAAAATCGAACTAAATTTGATCCTAGAGCTACACTATGCATTTTCTTGGGATATCCTTATGGTATGAAGGCTTATAAGCTATACAACCTTCATACCAATACAACATTCCATTCCAGTGATGTCATTTTTTATGAAAATATATTTCAATTTCATCATTCTTCTCTTTTCCAGTCACTATCCAAATTTGGTTATCCTTCACAGCCTACTCAAGCTCTCTTCCCAACTCCATTATCCTCGCAACTTGATGTATCATCTCCATCTCCAAATGCCATTTTCACTGATGCTTCTGTCTCAACTCATCACAGCATTTCTCATTCTGATCAATTTCCTGAAATTTCTTCACGTATCATTCCACCTCATACATCTCCAAAACCTATACGAAAGTCAACAAAGACCACAAGACCTCCATTCTACTTACTAGATTATCAATGTAATCTGGCTTCTCATGTGCCTATTCCTCAATTAGATTCCTTGGCAAAATATTCTACATCAGGCATGAGATATCCCATATCAGATCATTTAGACTACACTCAATTGTCCCTTGCACATAAGGAGTATACTGGATTTATCCACTACTTTTGAGCCTCATTCTTATGGTGAAGCATCCAAGTTTCCAGAATGGTGTCAAGCTATGGACATGGAGTACCAGGAACTGGTTTCCAATCATACTTGGGATATTGTTAAGCTCATAGTTCATAAGAAACTTGTTGCTTGTAAATGGGTATTCAAGGTTAAGCTTAGATCAGATGGAACTGAAGAAAGGAAGAAATCTCGCCTAGTTGCCAAAGGATTCACTCAGTAGCCACGTTTGACTTTAAGGAAACTTTCTTACCAGTTGCAAAGTTGGTAACTGTTAAGACCTTATTGGCAGTAGCAGCTTAGTTGCAGTGGTATATGCATCAGTTGGACATAAATAATGCATTTCTCCATGGTGAATTGGATGGAGAGGTGTACATGTTGATGCCTTCGGGTTATGAGCAGCAGGGGAAGAATTGAGAACAGTTGGTTTGCAAATTAAACAAGTCCATATATGGACTGAAACATGTTTCAAGGCAGTGGAATACCAATCTCACCTCATATGTTCTGTAACAGGGATTCAAGCAGTCAAAAGGAGATTACTCATTGTTTAGCAAACAAAATGGCTACTCATTCACTGTCCTATTAGTCTATGCGGATCATTGGTGGAAATGATTTATCATACATTGATCAGCTTAAAAGGAAGCTAAATGATCAGTTCAAATTGAAGGATTTGGGGATTCTTAAGTATTTTCTTGGACTTGAGGTTGCTAGAACTTCAAGGGCATTTCTATATGTGAAAGAAAATATGCCTTAGAAGCCTTATCTGATGCAGGGTGCTTGAGAGCTAAACCAACAGCTAACCTTTTGCCTCACAATTTAAAATTGAGCAAGGATGATGGGGATAATGTTCTGGATGCCAGTGAATATAGGAGACTAGTGGGAAAAATTCTTTACCTAACCATAACAAGACCTAACTTGTCTTATGATGTACAACTGCTGAGCCAATTTCTGCAATCACCAAAGCAGCCTCACTTGGAAGCAGCACACCATGTTCTAAGATACTTGAAGGCCACATTAGGAAAATGGTTATTCTTTGAAAGGAAACCAGATTTACACCTCAAAGGCTATTGTAAAGCAGATTGGGCAGCCTGCTTAGACACTAGAGGGTCAATTACTGGATATTGCATCTTTTTGGGGAACTCCTTGATATCATGGTAATCCAAAAGGTAGCATATTGTCTCAAGGTCTTCGACTGAAGAAAAGTACAAGTCTATGGCAGTTGCCGTTTGCTTAAGTTGGCTGAAGAATTTGCATAACGATTTGGGTGTCAAACATTCCAAAGCTACCTTATTATTTTGTGACAACCAATCTGTTATTCATATAGCTAGTAATCTCGTATTCCATGAAATAACAAATCATATCGAGATTGATTGGTTAAAGATGAAGTCCAGGCAGGGGAAGTGAAAATGCTATACATGACATCACAAGATCAAGTAGCTGACTTACTAATAAAGGCATTAGGTGGATCTAGATTCAAGTTCATTTTATGCAAGATGGGAGTATTAAACATTTACTGCTCGTCTTGAGGGGGAGTGTTAAACCATTTTTAACTAAGGATATTTGTGTAATTGTATAGATTATTGGAAGTTAGGGTCCATTTGATAGCCTAGAAAATGGGTAGTGGAAAAAGAAAATATTTTCTAACTTTAGCCAATTAAAGGTGTTTGATAACACAAATTTTTCTAGCAAAATGTTTTCCACCTTTTTTCTAGGTACAATCCTTTGATGCACAAAAGCTTAATATTGTTTTCTCACATATTTGGTGGGAAAACATTTTTCACCTTCTTTTTTTTTGGCCTTTTTTTTTTTTATTTTTTTTATTGGCAATGGGAACAAATTTTAGATACAATGATAAAAAAATTTCACTTTTATTGACAACTTTCATGCAAAACAAAATCAAACGAATGATATTCGATATAGTAATTTTTTTTTCAAATTTTTTTTTACAATTGGAACGAATTTTAGATCCAATGGTAGAATAAATTATCATTTTAATGGACAAATTTCATAAAAAATAAAGTCAAATAGACATCAAATTTTCAACATTTTCCATGAAAAATTATACCAATCAAATATAATTAATTACAATTCTCAATAAAATATTTTTAAAAAAAATTAATTCCCTATAAAATATTTTCTTTCCACCTGCTCTTGCCATCAAACCGACGTAGTCTAATCTTTCCCCTTTCTTCTGCTTTGTAGTGTTCAGCGGGTTAGTATTTATACAGGTTAGTGCATATCCGGTATTCAATTTGAGAAGCAACACATTTTCTCGCTTCTTCCTTCTTTTCACATTTTGCACATTCTCTGCATCTCTTCAGCTGTAACCATGATATATTCTCTTGAATGCATTTCACAAGATGCCACTCAACTCGTGATCCAGAATTGCACAAAAACCAACCCACCATAGGAAAATCCTTAACTGCAACATTATAAAGAGGAGGGATCTGTTTAGACCTATATGGGCACAGTGCAAAAAGGAAGAAGAAAAAAAAATACACCATCTGTTCGACGAAATGCCTGAAAGATACATGTTTTCATCGGTTACAATTCAAGGTTGTACATATGTTAAAGCGGTTAAATCGTTTGTGCGGTTAAATCATTTGTGCGGTTATAAGCAGGGCAAGTAACGAGCTTTATTCATTTTTCTTTACCACAATTTTGAAGTTTTTTTGTTAAGAGTGGGAGAATTTTTTAGTGCATTCGTGCTTGTTTTTGGAGTGGTAAGTTGCTTAATCCATGTTGGATCTTTGTTCGCCTTTATACTTCTTGTGCTGTTTCATTTGATATATATCTGTTTGTTGTTAATTCAAAAGCCATCGATCATGAAGTGAATCTTGTTTAAATGCTGGATTAGAGGATAGGTTTTGGCCTTCACCCAAATCTTATTAGAATATAAATATCAAAGTATTTGTTTTGTGAGTCCTTAGGTCTAACCTCTTCTATAACACTGCTTATAATTTATGTTTCTGTGCAAAACATTACAGATTTTGCATGCAAGAACGAGGATTTTACTTTTAACTGGGAAAATGAGGTGTTCAAGACCACAAATTGCTAAGGTTTGATTCTGTAATCTTATGGCATCGCATATGGATATTTCTTCTAAAAATGTTTGTGTCAACGTCTATTTGTTATTTTAACTATCGGCGAATTCTTTCATAGGTTCTGAATGCTTAATTTTCTTGTTCTTAAAAGCACTGATCTATATATACTGTGAAAGTGTGAATTATATAGATACTTTTATATTGACTGTAACAAAATGTAAAATCCACTTCCTAACTCAAAAACATTGCTACATGATCAAAACTCTTATATTGCATCTCCAGCCAAATGTGTGGGTACGTGTTTTAGTGTGTTTACACTTGTGAACTGATGCCCACGGTCCATGCTATAATTGTAGAGTAATACTTCGAGGCCATGATATGACCATTGATTTTCGACGATGAGCATGTAGAAAAGAGAGGTTTGGAAGAATGAGAGACAAACAAGGGCTAATGTCTAAAGTGTTATTGGCACAAGTCATCTACATGGGTCAAAGCTCCTGATATGCAAATTTCTTAGAAAGAAAAATTAACTTAAATCTGCACGAGTCTCCATAATTGTTTTATTCATACAATCTAACCATTTTTTGGGATCAAACTAAAATGTTCTATTGTCGGAGAGTGTAGTCACGATATGTGAAAATATTTTGCCAGTTGTAAATTAGCTGGCTTCTCCAATGAATGACACTTTTGATAGTGATAGAACTCTGATTTTCTACTGCTGTAATTTGTAAATTATGTACATGAACTGGGAATTTAAGTTTATTGTTGTGAAATTGCTGTGATGTAAAGAAACAAAAGGAGCAAAATATTTATTTCTGTTAATTAATGGAACACAAATGGAAATACAAGAATGGGCAGAATATCCAAGAAATCATCTTCCCACTCTCCTCACTCCACTCTCATTTCTCTGGATGCTTGAAATGAATCCCTACCACCCATTTTATTCTTTGGTATCTTCCTGGAAATACCCATACTACCATCCCCCTTAACTAATGTTGACAATTTATTCTCTACATCTAAGCACACAACTATGTAAAATCCGCTTGGAGCCTATCAGATAGCTACCTGTTTCTTCTTGAAAATTGAGTGTCAAGGGTGAAACAGGATTTGAAATGAGGCATAGAGCGATATGGCTTCTAAAATCACCAAAACAAGGCCTTTTTGTTAAGAGTGTGTACTTCTGTGAGTGAAAGAGAGGGATGGATAGAGGTGGCCTTCTTGTGTGATAAAAAGGGAACAAATAATTGAGAATACACAATAAAGCAATAGCACTTGCAGAAAATTTGCTTTGTAAATCATGCCTAGGGCCTAGCTACAAAGGCATTCTAGAAAACTAGCATAACATAACTAAATATCATAACTAAAACTTCCTCTAGTTGAAGTGGAGCTCTAGAAACAACATGATGAACCAAAGTTTTTTTCCTAAATAGTTCCAAACATACAAGGCATAACTAAAACTCCCTCTAGTTTAAGTGGAGCTCTAGAAAAGACATGACGAATCAAGGTTTTTTTTCATGTTTTTTTTTTCCTTTATTTATTTTCATTCGTCTAAGTTGGGAAGGGCTTCTTAAAGAATTGCCAAAGAAACATACTCATGGATTCTGAATCTGTATGAAGCTAAATCCTGTATTTGTTCAATATATTGAGCTCCTTTTCGGTGTTTGATGATGCTAACACTAAAGCAACTAGAACGGTCTTATAAGATAAACAAGAAGTCCTTTTCGGTGTTTTGATGATGCTGACACTAAAGCACTAGAACGGTCTTATAAGATAAACAAGAAGTGTCGAAATGGATATTCTATTGTCTGCAATAGTGTACAAAAATATTTCGTTATAATTTGGATATTTGAGTAATTGATAAGGTTCGGCTGATTCAACAAGAACAAAATAAGAAAACAGGAATGAACAGTTGTATTGCATTGCGATGAAACTGGAAATAGGAAATTACAAGATCAATTCCAAACATTCGAGAGGCTGGATCTCTCCCAATTGGACTTAACCAACTACTTAGTATTTTGCATAATTCACTCCTCTTACTCTTATTCTATTTATAGACCCTTGTAACATATTTTGCTCTCTAACAAGCTAACCATTGAACCTTCTAGAATGACAAATGACGTGGCAGCACCATGTGAATCGAATTAGGATCTTATCATTACCTGCCGCCTCAAAATTCACCTTGTCCTCAAGGTAGAAATAGGGTTGGAACTTCGAAATTCAGAATTGCATTTAACTATTTCTTTGGTAAAAATTCTCACCAAGACAAATGTTGAAATGAGATATTCAATCCAAAGGCAGTTAAAAAGTTCCGGCGCCGACCACCTATACTTAGAATATTATCCATAAAAATTCCATACCCGGTCACTCCCCTTTGCGGGCTTTCCAAAAGATGAACCCAGCCAATCGGAATACAACAATGGATAGTACCACAATTGATCAGCATCGCGATCTCTTCTTTTTGTGCAATCTGCCCTTTTTTTTTTTTTTTTCTTTAGGGCTTTCCAAAAGATGAACCCAGCCAATCGGAATACAACAATGGATAGTACCACAATTGATCAGCATCGCGATCTCTTCTTTTTGTGCAATCTGCCCTTTTTTTTTTTTTTGTCTTTTGCGCAATTTCAAACTTCGAATTAATTATAAATCCCAATTTATCGCCAGCCTCTTCACTATTGCCGTCGTTAAAATTTTCTTCTCTATCATCGGTAAGGATTTTGAGCCGAAGACACGTCAGACCCACTTTTGCCGTCGAAGCAGATTTTAGAGCGTTCGTAGTGTTTTGATAGGCTTGGTACGCTATTAGGGAAGAGAAATAATAAGGGCTAGGATGAATATTTGGGCTGTAAGTGTTGGAGATAACCTTTGGGCTGTAAATATTGTTTTCAATTTCATATGGGCCAGTATCAGGTTGAGCCATTTTTGGAGGCTCTTTTTGGACCTCTATCATTTGGGCTAAATTCATATTTTGGCCCAAACATTGCTGCCACATTTTGACCTCAACCCCAACCCACGATTGTAGTCCACACTCAAAATTCCCCTCCAAAACCCATCTCGAATTTGCTCTGTCGGCATCTTTCTCCAGCTTGGGTGTAGTTTCACAATTGGAAAAATTTCCCTCCAACACCCTATTTGAAGTCGTCGATGCTGATACAATTTCAAATCTATCCAGGCTTTGCACCTCCGTCTTCCCTGCTTCCACATGGTGGTTCCAGTTAGGTGCATTTGTCTCGATTCCATCAGATTGCAGTGGAGATTCAAAATAAATGGCTGATTCCGGCGAAGTGAATGCGATCCCCTTTTCCTCTATTTTCTGTCCTGTTCCCATCATGACTCCTCCAAGACTGAATTCCTTTGATGCCCCAATACTCATGCCCTGCTTGAGGTGTTCTACTGACCTCTCTATGCCCGGTAAGCACCGCATCTCTGATTTCAATTCCTTCATAGCTTCCTGGAGCTAATTTCTCTCCCCAATAGTCACTATTCGTGTGGGAGAGCTCTCGGTCGTCTTCCCCTCTTCTGCGTTCAATCCAGGTTTGAAGAGTTTTGGGCGTGCAAGCTCGGCTTTCCCTGGTTTATCTTGGTGGTTCGAGCCACCATTACATGTGCCAACCTCATCCAATTTTGTGAAACTTTACTGGTGAATTTCAGCTCCTTGATGAGGATATCCTCTTCCAACGATCTATTCATTGCTGCTTTAGGAAGGGTCACTGATGCCACAGATTTCTGAATCGTATCCATTTTTTCCGATTCAAGTGTAATAACCCCAATTTCATTGCTGCCGGACCCTTTTCTACCTTCCATTTTTTTGATCATCAAGTCTAGCTCCTTCATTATTGATGCCAGGTCCCTCTGAATATCAGGTTTTATTACCTTCCTCTGAGAAGGTCGAAATCTATCAAGCATCAACCCTTTCAATTCTCTCCAAGTTTGCACAGGTTGTTGTTGATCTACCTCCTAAAACCAATCCCATGTTCGCCAACCAAAACAAGCTGTGGCAGCTCCTATTTCTTTGCCTCCGATAACCGGTTTTTGGAAAAAATCTTCTCCGCCTCCTACACCCACCAATATGTATCTTTTCCATAGAATATCGATATATCCAAACGGCCTTGTGCATCCAATCCAGAATCCCTTGCTGAAATTGTTTCCATCTACCTCAAAATTGATGCTCTGATACCAATTGATAAGGTTCAGCTGATTCAACAAGAACAAAATAAGAAAACAGGAATGAACAATTGTATTGAATTGCGATGAATCTGGAAACAGGAAATTGCAAGAACAATTCCAAGCATTCAAGAGGCTGGATCTCTCCCAATTGGACTTAACCAACTAATCAGTATTTTGCATAATATACTCCTCTTACTCGTATTCTATTTATGTCTCTTGTAACAGATTTTGCTCTCTAACAAACTATCCATTGCACCTTCTAGAATGACAAATGACGTGGCAGCACCATGTGAATCGGATTGGGATCTTATCATATTTGCTACTAGTTTCATTTTTTCCATGCATTTGAAATTAAGGTTATGCTGAAGGCCCTCTAATTTAAGAATTATCTACAATTTAAACTGAGAAGTCATCCTCCTAATCAAAGCAAGTAATAATCAACTTTTGATTTTTAGCTTTCTTTGTCCCTGCAGATATGTTTACAGATGAAGTGGTAGAGAAAAAAATTGCTGCCAATTCTTTATGTTTAGTGAACTTCCTGATGCGGACTAATGTTCTTAAGGCAATTAGAGGCTGACCATTGTAAACCATTTTTATTAGTAATCTAGCTAATTACCGTACACCTCATAGTGTAGCCTTATAAGTAGCTTGTTTTTACTTTTTAATTTCCTTGGTATAAGCATTGCTATCTATTAATTATATTTTGCGATCACATTGCTAGCACGCTCAAAAAAATTGCGCACTCATTCTGGTCCAAAATGGCGTCAATCTTCAAGAATTGAAATGCTTAAAAAGGCTTAAATGCAAAGTATAACCAAGATTCCTTGAGTCTATGATGGTTTAACTGGATGAAAAGGCTAATCCCAACCATTTTTTTTTTTTTTTGATAAATAATNTATAAGAAGTTAGGCAGCCCCTCTACCATTACTAGTGACAAGTGTTCATACTTCATTTTCATTGGGTCAATTCTCATTGTTGACATAAATAATGGTAAATGGATGTGTTACGTCTAGTAACAGGAAATATTCGAAGTTCAAAATGATAAAGAATCTTATGGTTGGAATCTAAGATATATTATCTTGAGACTGTTAGTCCAACTAGTAAATGTTTGGTTTACTGTGGTGGAACATGGAATAAAAGTGATAGATTCTATATTTCCAGAATGAGCTCTCTCATTTTTCCAAAAGAATAAGCATCACCTTGAACAAAATAGAACAAGTCCATATATCAATTTTACCTCTTACTATTCAGTGTTGACAGTCCTTTCATAATGAATGAATTTTATTTAGCTAAAAAACTAAATTTCACCACGTCACCTTCTCCTCTTCACAATCTGAGTAGCTGCAACTACAAGAACGAATGAATACCTTTTTTACTAGTCTTATTTTTTATTTGATTATTTCTATTTCTACCTTATAGTACAGTATTTGGGTTTTTTTGACAAAAATTTATGTGCATCTGTGTTGATGAAGTGGGCTGGTGGTAGTGGAGGTGGATATGTAGACGTCGTGGAGGGTTGATGTTTTATGGTGGAGACCAGGGCTGCAGGGGTTTTTACTGGGAAGCGAGGGAAGAGGAAGGGTATTGGTAGTGTGCAAGTGCTAGAAGGGTGAAGGGTTGCAGTTTAGGTTGACGTCTTGACGTTATGGTGGGTGTTGGTTGAAAAGTGGCAGCGACAGAGGGTGGTGGTGAAAGGGAGTAGGGGGTTGGATTACTTTGTTGTGCAGGGAGGGAAGGGATTCCTACATGACTTTTGATCCAAAGTTTAGGGGCTTATTAGCATTCCGTGTCTTAATATAACTCGTGTCTAGTGTCTTAGAAATTTGAGTGAAAGCAACACCTTATCTTTGTTACTTAACTTGAAATATAATTTACTTTTATAGTCATGCTGTAGAAGGGAATTGAAAGACCAACTATATATTTCCTGGCTACCCTTGTAATAGATGTTTATCTGTCATTTGATTTTCTTTTTCTAAATGTAAACAAAAGAATGAAGATTTGGGATCTATTGTAAACTTTCACTTTTCTAAACCATTAGCAAATTTTTATAGTCATCCTAGGCACCATTTAATTACTGTTAGTGATTGCTAAAAGTATTCTCCTCACCTCCGCCTCCACCAAAACCCCTCTGATTACTGGTGGAGGACAAACTTTTACCATCAAAATGAAACCCATATCTCGTGCGCGAATTTAACATAGATATGGTTTGGTCTGTCCTCTAGATCAGCTGGTTGGACATTTTTGTTCTTCTGGTATTTGAGGAGCTAATTATTTATTTATTCAGAATAGCAGTATTTTGGAGTGAAAGGATGTGAATGCAAATTATATATAATGCAATTGTTTAATCTTTTGAACTGATACTGTGTGTGTCCATTAGATAGGTTAACATTTAACAAATTAAAGAAGTTTAAAGAGTTTGTTCTGATTTTAACCAGTGATATTTTTATTCAGATTAGTTCTTCTTGATTCAAATGATAATTGCATGAGTAGAACATTTCAAGGTTACTTTTCTGCACTGTTTGTTTCAACAAGCAGCTCGATTCTAACTTTCCCTTGCTCGATTGTAGGTTACTCACAGCGAGGTTTTACACAGCTCATCTTGCTGGCGACGAGTAATTTCCATCAGGTGTCTTACAATGTGGTTATTCAGATCCTCTTCCTTGTATGCTCCAAGGTGCAAAGTTGGAATTGGGGCAAACTATGAAACTTTTTCAGTTGAAGTTCAAGCTTCCAATTCCATGCAACCCTCTTGTCCCATATCTGCTACCATGGACTGAAAATGTAAATAGAAGGGAAAAAAAAAAAAAAAAGAGGTCTAGTTGTCATCTTCTTTCTTCATTATGAGTCCCTGTTTGAGCCACATTATTTTTCTTATTCTCATTTTCTACTCATTATCAATTACATTCTTTAATAAAATAATATTTTTCAGGACATCAATGACTTTTCTTTTATTTTCAACTACATATCCCCCTCACATCAATAGTATGCATTTTTACTCTCAAAATGTGCACCAAACAAATTTTAAATATTGTAATTTTCTCCCAAATGCTTGTTTGGAGAATGTTTAAAATAATTTAAATTATAAACTGATAAAATTAGTGATGAATAAATGGATAATACTTATGAATTTCCTAAAATGCTTGAATAAAAAAAAATGATTTGATGATTACAAATAGTTTATATATAAACATAAAAGTCTAGATCTCACAATAAAAGCAGGACAAGAGATGTCGAAAAGCTATTCAAATGGGTGGAATACCATTTACTGGAAATGACTAATCAAGACGAAGACGTGACTTAACCATGACAAACGCATTTGTGATTAAAAAAAAAAAGGTATTTTTTTTCCAGGATTTTAAAATCGTAAAATCTGAAACAAAATTATTATAACAATGAAAAGAATCTTGGACCCACCAAGGCCACGAACAAAACCAAAAAGGGAATTTATTTATTAGTTTTGTTATACCTACATTTTTTTTTTCTTTTATACCATCCACCTTCGGGGACTAATCCTGAGGTCTATGCCTTGGCCCCTCAAGACGCGAACCAAGTAAATCGCGATATGTTCCCCAAACTAGCTAGGGTCCAAGAGCCTCCTCACTGATTTGCCAAAATATCGAGCGAGTCAACACATGTTGTACTTTGCCTTACAAGAGAATTCATGTCTTCTAGAAAAGAGTCTGTCTTCCAAGAGCTCCAAACATCGAACCCACGACCTCTGAACTGCCAGCAACTAGGAGCTCCGTCCTTTGCCAATTGGGATGTGCCCCGGGGAGGCTTGTTATACCTATATTTTGTTGATATTTAATGATGTGGAAGACTATCTAATAATTTATTACAATTATTCTAATTGATGGTTAAATTTTTTACTTATCTTGGAATATCAACCAAAATGTACTGCTTTATCTAATAAATTTGAATTCTGTTAATTAGAATAATAATTGTAATTAAAGGTGATTATTCAAATAGAAATAATGAAGATTAGATTAGTAAACGAACGTAATGATGGTTTAAATAGAAATTATTGTAATTAGATGTAGTGGTACGTGTGTGTTTATGTAGAGAGAGAGAGAGAGAGGGGTAAGTGGGGCCCCAGATGCGAGCCCCCCATGAAGTCCGGCTTTGCACGCGTTGTCAGTAAATGGAGCCCACAATCAGAATCAGCTAAGCCCACGCCACGCACGTCCATGCAACGAAGCGTGGAATTTTATGGCCCCTGCATTGTCGGGA
>CAIGRO010249387.1:0-15059 GCA_903798355.1 Fraxinus baroniana
CAGTCTCACTTGTATGAAAAAAGTAACACGAACATTTTTTGGAAACATGATTTACTTCAAAAGTAGAATCGACTTCTTTTACGCTTCACCAAAAAGTAAAGCGAGAAAATTCAACTCAGTGTTAAACAATGTCAAAAAGACAGACACCAATGCACGTGGAAATTGGCTCTAGAAACGACAGAAAAACATCAAATCTGGGTGGTGAATTCCGACTTCAGAGAAACAATTAGGCTATTCCTGCACCTAGAATATGACCATGATATAATGTTGAAAATTTTTATCCATGTCACCTATGCATGCACGAGGTCGAGAGGATGAAATCAACAAGTTATAGAAAGCATTGATGGCATTCTCACCCGTTTAGTGCCTGGGATAAATATGCTGATGGGGCAATGCGGCATCTTAATCTTAAGGAATCGGCATCAAACACTCCAATGTTACCATCACAAAAAGAAGCATATACTAGTTGACTGTTGCAGGAGTAGACTGCACATGATATAGGTGCAGAAAGGGCATCTTGTGGGATCCACTGAAATAGAAAGAATCCATGAGATACCGCCAACAATAGGTGGTTGAAAAGACAGATATTTAGCTGCGCATTTTACCTGACGTATTCGCTCCATCTTGGAGGCATCATATATTGCTAACTGAGTCTCATGGGATACCAGTAAGCGAATTTGGTCAGNTTACCTGACGTATTCGCTCCATCTTGGAGGCATCATATATTGCTAACTGAGTCTCATGGGATACCAGTAAGCGAATTTGGTCAGAATGGAATTGTACCCGAGTGTCACCATTAGGTGCTTTGCCAACGGGCAATTGTATCGGAACTGATTTTCTCTTCTCCCAGGTATCAATGCTCCAGATGTAAAGCTGCAAAATATAGCCATGTTATGAGAGGAAAACCACACAATTTCCAACATCCATGTCTATTGGGATACCATGTTGAACCATCTTATCTAAACAATTGAGCTATTATAGAGGGGACAAACTAATGTCTTATATTATGTCTTTAAGAGAAGGGAATTATGTAATTGGACAGCCACAATAAATGCAGTTAAATCAACTATAGCTTTCTTTAACTTATCGCTATCTTTAAGACTGAAGGGATATAGTTGACAGTCGGAATAGAAAGTGGACAGGTAATTGTCAAGAAGCAGAGATGAAAAGGCAACAGCATATCAAAATCCTACATCGTTTTATTCCATTGTTTTCTATTTCATATCGACCATGTTTTGCATCCGTGATCAATGATCATGCCGAAAACAATAATTTCACAAATTTTGAACAATGGTCACAAGGGAAGATTTTATCTCTGTATTCCATCTTTTAACCACCAAATAGAGCAAGAAGACAGAAAGGGAAGCTTACTTGAGCATCAGCACCAGATGACACCAATATGTTGAGGTTCGTTGAAAAAGCCAAACCAGTGATGTGCTTTTGGTGGCCTTTCAGTTTTGATTTCACCTATTGTGAGGAAACACTTAAAATCACCTTTGGTTGTTGAGGCAACACGAGCAGGCATAAACACTTATTGCACACTTCATCAAACAGACAAACTGATTTACCTCATCAACCCTGACGTTAAATATGCGGATGGTTGAATCCTCCATACCAATTGCTATAACGTTGTTATCTTGTGGGTGGAATGCCAAGAAGGTTGAAGCAGGTGGAGGTGGCATAAATGTTGTCATCACCTATATAATTCACAACACAAAAGCTTAAACCAAACAACCTACCCAAATGAAATGGGGAACCCTGGAGCAAGCATATTTTGACATACCTTAAATGTCATCATGTTAAATAATGAAACTTTTCCACCAGCAGCAGACATTACGTAAGAATCATTCTTTGACAGAGCTATGCATGGAACCGCTTCCTCAAGGTCGACACCTGAGACGTCATTGGTCATAAGAAGACCACTGTTTGGATGCCAATGCTGTGGGGCAACATTGGCAGTGGCCTACAAACCACAGCATACATCAGAAGTTAATTCACAAAACAGTCAAAAGAGCATGGGAAAAGGGGAGAAAGTAAAACGTGTGAAGAAATTCATTTTGTCAATTTGTTTTTGTTACCTTTCCACTAGGGTTTTGCTCACTGCGGACCCACTTCCACAGCTTCTGGACACCATTTGATCCAAGCGCCAAGATGCCGACACCAGAATTTGTATAAAGTAGCCGGGCAACCTAAACAAAATATACCAGTCACAACATAAATCTTACAACCAAAAATAAAAGTTCCTACAAAGTAATTGACATACCTTGTTAGCAGCATCACTACTCTCTGACATTGTTACCATGCGGCAGTGAGCAGGATCTATTATTTCAGTCAACTGCCAGGGTTTTATTTTATCAGTAACTTCATCCAATGTTTTTGGTTTTTCCAGGCTTCTGGCGATGGAATCAACACCATTCTGAAAAGACAAACCCAAAACTTGAGATAAAGTTCCTTGTCGGAAAGCAACTGACTTAGGTGCAATAGTATAGAAAACTCCTAAAGGGGGAAAAAAATGAATCTGGTAAATCATCCAATACTTTGTACTGGCACATTAACAGAAACTTGACCAAAAGTAACTGATGAGGAGAATAATATTAAAACCATCTACTCAGGCATTGACCCTGGTTGTTGACCTGGACAAGCCTTGTTGGTTCAACTGGTAGGTTAATGCCGGGCCATAATTTTAAATAAAAATATTTCTTAACCAAAAAGGCAATGTCTATATTGCCGTATGGTAGAAACTTGATGTCAGTCATGAGTTAAATTAAGTGTTGTATAATTGACGTAGTAATTGAAGACTAAAAAATATTCAAATATTATTTTTTATATTAACAACTTATATCAAAGATATATTACAAGTTCATCTCTCCTCTCACTTCCTTAGTATATTATTGTAGTTTTTATGCACACAAGGGACCCACAAATACTACCCACTTATCCACCACTCATTTCTATCAACTTATAATTTAAACTGTTTATAAACACTTCCCATAGTTTTACAATATAAGATAGATCGTGATCAATATTTTGGTTACACATCATTCTGCCTTAAAAGTACCAGTAAAGAACCAGTTTGGGCTTAGTGGCCCAAATCTGCCCGGTTCGGATGGTCTTTGACTGTTTCATAGTCAAATGGTCCATATGTGTAATCCACACAGGACTTCTTCAATGATTTTTGGGCCAAACCGGTCTAGTTTCAAAAATTATGCTTACACAGATGCCCATATTATAATTGAAAACCCTCCGGCTTAACGTATATCAAGCGGTGATGGTGAACAATTTAAAAGTATCTTTTTCACAAGGAAAGAAAGAAAATATCTGACAACGTTTTGACAGCCAATGCATACAATTGTAAAGATTCAACTAAAATCTGAGATGTCCTAAAAAGAAGTGGAATTTTGACATACAAGGATGGGAGATGGCCTGACAGGAGAGCTTCTTTCTACTTTAGGGGTGGCATTTGCAACAGAAGAACCAGAAGCCTGAACAAGAAAATGAAAAATTCTTTATCACTTGCAGTGATGGTTATTCAGCTAGAAGATCAGAAAAAAAGGTAAAAAATGGAACCTTGATTGCCGCTGCTTCCATGGGAGATCTTAATGCTTCAAATGGGGCTTCAACTGTTCTTAAGGATCTCATACCAGTAGCATTTGCCAGTATCTTGATTCCATTGTCTGCGGTGGTAACAGCAAGCAGATTCCCGTCCTTGTTAAATCTCAGGCGTGGAAGACTCTGCAGCAAAAAAATGTCCAGCCACTTATTGAATACTTTGTTTGAATCCTCTGAGGCAGTTAAAGGAAACACAATTTTATCTGGTTGTCTCGTATAACTTGATATTACAAAATAAAAAGTACTACTGACCGGGAGACCACCATCTGCATCTATGCTCGTAAGTATATTGTTATTATCCATATCCCAAAACTTTATTTGGCTATCTTCGCCTACAGCCAAGAAGTGATTTTGAGTCGTGTCGAACTGCACAACACCGTTTGATTTCTTTCTAAACCCAATATACGACCTCTTTATCGCTCCTTCACTTTCATTCCATTCCACTAGAAATGAGTCCCCATCTTTGCTTGTTCCACAAGAGAACAGCCTAAAAGGGCAAAAAGAATCACCATAAATGCACAGTAGGATGACAAATCTTTCGCACTCTAGTTGACAACAACTAAAATATGAAAAATACTCAGAAGAAGCAAAAGATGTAGAATTGAGAGACAAAAAGTCTCAAAACTTACCGGCTTCCATCTGCACTATATAGCATAGTGGTACACCAATGCCCAGGAGCATCATAGTCAACTCTAGATCCCATATTGTCATAAAGCCAAGCTTTAATTTTCCCATCAATAGCAGTTGAGAATATGAACTGCAAATATATGAGCATAAAACGATATCATACTGAAGGCCATTATTGTCTAAACCTAGAACATATCGTATTGTGAAAAGAGATGTTCAGGAAATAGAGAGGAGGTTTGGAATGAAATGCATTCTAATCAAGCTTTTTTCCTTTGCATTATACCTGAATATTCTCTTTCTGGTGAGGGCAGATAGAATAAACAGGTGCTTCATGCCCTTCAAAGTTGAATAGTTTTCTTCCTGTTAGATCCCACACCTGTTTCAAAATCTCTCCTCAGATTTTTTGAACTTAAGCTTGCAGAAAGGAAATACAAGTTTCCAACTAACCTTTATCAGCTTGTCATCCCCACATGTTACAACACATAGCTGCTTGTTTGGATGAGCAAAAGCAATATCATTCACTCCTCCAGTATGAGCATCAATCTGCAAGCACAATGTGTAAATCAAGTTTTTTGTCACAAAATTTTACTTGAATGATCACACAAAACCATTACTACGTGCCTCCAGATGTTGGCGTAAATCATTTGGTCCCGCATAGGCATATAAATGAATTAAATGTTTGGAAAATGCAGCTCCTGCAAGAAAAAGAAATATAAATTAATATTTTTGAAACATTATTTTCTTATGCACTCTATTAGACATGGTATATACCAAGGACAAACACTTACCACAAAATGTCCCATCAGGGCTCCATGTAACACGGGTCACCGGAAATGGTGCATCTTTTGCTGCAGAAGTCTGTTCAAACTCTCAATATATGAGAATCTAACATAACCAGAAGCGTTGCCAGAATACGGACATTAAAATTCATTTTGAGAATTTTCGTACAAGAACAAAAAATTAGGATGCAGGCAATCAATTATGTTTCATCAAAAGAAAATCTGTAAATTATAAAATTGTTATGGAGATCAAGAAATCAATCAAGTCAAAATTACTTGTACAACTATCATCTTTCACTTCCATATTATATGATGAATATATGATAGAAAGAAGCGGTTATAGAAGATTACACATGAACCTGAAATGTTAAACTACAAACTTGCATATCCCAAATCTTAAATGGCTTTGAGACCAACTTCTCACGCATTCCAACTTCCCAAAGCATTATTTCGCCATTATTGCAGCCAACTGTTAAACAGAGAATCCAAGTCAAACAATGAAAGATAATAGATATTAACTACAGTTGATCTGTTGTCTTAGGAAGAAAAGCAATATATTTTGAAGATTTTCAAATATGTCATACCAAGAAGCAGTGTATGGTGCGAAGGATGAAAGTCCAGGCTTGCGACTGTAGAACCTTGATGCAATGTAAAAGCAACTGTTCTCGGCAAGTCATCAAGGGACCAAGATGCTTGTTGACGAACTGTAGGATATGTAACCTGGATAGAAGAAAGAAATGGTGGGAGTTACAGAGAACGGACTTATTTTTGTCAAATTGATCATATTTCAGAAACAACACAAAATTACCTCTTCAACAGATTGTGCAGGCCGCAAACGCTTCATCAATTGCTCATGATCAGCATTCTGATACTCGACCATACCCAGTGTCGCTGGAGGTGTGATTGGGCGCTTCAAGATTGGAACTGTTAAAAATTGAAGGAGAAAATAAAAATCTCATTTACCCAACCTGTAGTTTAAATCATTTTGATCCACACACACATACACATATATTAAAAAAAAAAAACTTGAAAGCAAGATTTCAGTAGTCTAACCTTTTCATGTAATTCATCTTTCATAAAAGTATTGCTTGAAGGCCAACTATAATTAAAGGTAAAAGCTCTTACCTTGATTTGGTGGGACAGGCAATGACGAAGCTGTAACAACGGCTGCCTGAACAGACGAAGCAGCAGCAGCATTAGCCATCCAACCAGCTAAATGATTAGCATTGGCCGCCGCCGCTGCCGTAGGTGGAAAGGGCTGCAAGCGACAAATGGAAGTGGGTAATAAAATTTAGAAGCATCCTACTATACCCATATATTGAGTGCAGATAATGAGAAGCTAAGGAAAGAAGAAAAATGTAGATATAGTCAAAATTGTGTTATACCCCATGCGCTCCAAGTGGAGGATAAGCAGTAGGCTTTGCAACTGCTGCAGCAGGAAGATTGACAGGAGTTGGTGCAAGAGACCCATTTGTAGGATTGCATGTATGGTCAGTGAACAAGGTTTTAATGTCTGGATTTGGCCTTGGGTTCTTACAGAGCTGGTGCTGCCAATTCAGACTGTACACAAAACATAATCAAATTTTGAATTACCAGCACAAAAACAAATAGGGAATGCATAATTAAGTTACAGATATGAGAAGGGGGAAAGGGAAACATTATACATGCAAAACTGAGAGCCAGAGAGAGAAGGTAGATTGGTGTAGAGTACAAAATATTAAAAAACAGAATCATCGTGAAACGGATGGAGGTGCTAGAGCAAAATGAACAAGTAAAGCAGCAATTGGATCATATTGAATACCCTCCAACTTGTTAAGGGCATGATCCATGCAGAAGTAAATATAATAAAGGAAAGGAAACAGGAAAAGAAAAAAAGAGGATATGATATTGTCATGGTCTAAAATCCACTTATGGAGCCATAAACTTCTGGAAGTAACCCATATGCATATTCATCAATTCAGAAGACCAGTTGTACCTTTGATTAATAAGGGTTCTCAATCTAGATGACTTCAAGGTGGGAAAAGCAAGCTTTTCACGGAAAAGCGGATTAGCTTCAATTAACTTTTTGAGCTCTATCAACATTATGCTCCGTGCTGTCTTTGTGTCACCATACTTGGAAAGCTGCTCGTTTTCTCTGCCATCAATGAAATTTATAAGCTTTGAAATACTTCAAGTTTTCAACTGCAATTGCACTTGAATGTATTATCGGAAATTGAAACTAATGGCATAGCACAATATTATCAACCCAAAATAGGCATCCTAGGAAAGAAACTGTTAAGCTTAAGAAGGCTTTTGTTTGCTTTAAAAAGAAGAACCAAAGTAAATGACAGAGCTGCCTTGCTCATTTCATCTTATAAACCATCTCAATAATATACATTTAGCTAACATGTCTATGACACTCGCTCAGGAGTTTTAACTAGCACAATGACTGTTTCATTCAAGAAGCATTGAATACTTGAGGAATATATACACAGCAATGGGAAATATTTTGTAATTTCAATTTTTTTATCCTCAAGTATAAGCTCTATAACAGCTGCCAATCTACTTTTTCATTAAGCCCATCCAATATATACCATAACTTGCCATATCACATCTGGGTAGATATTTTATCCATGTCCATACAATTAAATGCATTTGAAAATTTAATGAAGTCAAACATGATGATGGTGCTCCTTAATATATACCACATTCCTATTTTCTCCCTCCCCGCAACAGAGTTTTACCATTCTTTTTAGGTTAAGGTAGTCTCTCCAGGATTTACTTTCTTTCTTTTCCCCAAGATACGTGACTCCTCAATTCAATGCGCCTCTATCCAATCGAAACCGCATTTTCAAAGTTCTTAAGAGTTGTTAGAAAATTAAAAATCTTCCGCTTAATACATCAATGCCCATGTCTTACAAGGAATTAATTTCAGCAAATAAACTTGTACAGTTGATAATGAATGAAGTGAAAGTGACAGTAACCAAATGTACAGTTCCATAAGATTACTAGCCAACATGAACAATTTTCTATCTGATCTAAACTTCTAAAATAAGCAGCTGAAACACGCTTGCAATAAAACATAGGACAGGTAGGTGACAGCTTATTAGGGTTCTTGTCTAACAACTTCACCCAAGATAAATTATCTAACTAGGCTTGGACAAGTGGCACTTTGTGATATATTATAACCAATCTAGACAAATTTTCAAGATTGCATATTTTTTTAAACTCTTTATTCTTCACTTGGTTTCTGGAATGCACAAAATGAAGATTTATAATCAGACCCCAATAATGAAATTCTTTTAGGGTCATTACATGTTCGGTCTCTTTCAGTCTAATTTTCCTCTAGCAGCTTATGTAGGGATTCAAATTTAGATTGGCATGCAATGAAGACTAACAATCAGATTACAGTTTTTTTAACGTTAATTTTTCTCAATAAAAAATTGTCCTGTAAACACATTTTTCAGGGGATCTTCCATAAGTGATTAAGCAAAAAGTCGAGGCTGTCTATAATCTGACCATAAGTCAACACTGATGCTCATAGCATAAGGAATAACATCATGCATTCTACCAGGTGAACATATTCTTTGTACAGTACTAAAGGAAATACATACTACCTGAAATTGCCAAGCGTTAATAGCTGAGTAATTTCTTTATAGAGATCCTCGTTAAAAGTCGAGAACACCTTCAAGTCATTCACCAGTATCTCAACTGCCTTCGCCTTGTCTTGCCTGTCGAAATCAACAAAGATGCAAAAATTCACACTCCAAAAAAACTCAGAATGAGGGGAAAATAAAGAAAGCACGCTAATTGAACTCTTCTTTAACAAAGGATAATGCATTATGAGAAAAATAACAGACGTAAATATCAATGTACCGATCAAGTGCTTCAAGATACTTTTGCTTCCTTATCTCAAAAAAGATTTTCATGGAGTATCTGTTGTCATCAACTTTAGTAAAACCTGACAAGTATTTTTCAACTTCATCCCATTCACCAGCAAGCACTTTCTCCTCAAAGTATTTCATATTAAAGAAAAATCCTGATTCCTGCTCAAGCCTACAAAACAGAACATACGCATAAGCAATAAAATCTAAAATTTCCAATTTTGTTTAAGCAAATCTCAACAGCCATCCGTGTTTAATATAACTTATAATTTTAAAGTGCGTTTGCATTTTCCTTTACCGATAATAAAAAGTATAATCAAGTGTGCAATTACTATAGCTTTCCATTTCCTTTTCTTTTTCAGTAACACACCAGAATCAACATCAACTAACCCTTTTCTTTCCAAAAAATTCTTATTTTAAATACGTATTTATATCAAAATTACTTCGATGATTTCAGTTCTAATTTTCCTAAAAAAAAATAAAAAAAAATAAAAACTCGTCATTAATGGAGCTTTATTTTTTATTTATTTAAAAAAAGCTCATAATAAATTCAAAATTAAAACCCAAAATTTTCTTATCATTTCCCCATCAAAACAGTAACTAGACCCATCAAATCATACACATCACAGAAGTATCCACACACAACAGACAAAAAAACAAATAGGTAATTAAATATACACACATACTTGTGAACAGACTCCTTGAATTTCTCCTCCTCGAGGAACTGGAGTATGAGGAAAACCAATTCTCTGCTCAACGACGACATTTCTGATTCCTCTTCACCTCAGGGCTCACAAATCCAAGCAAAATACAAAAAAGCTCACAACAATCAACAGATCGAAGCCCCAGAGACAAACCCACCCCACCACCGACGACTTTCAGTTCCGGATTCCCTAGGGTTTCTCTTAAAACACCGAAAAAGGAAACAAAGGCTGCGATGAGAAAAAAGAAGCATGAAATTAGAGAGAGAGAGAGAGAGAGAAATTATATATAGAGATAGAGAGAGATTTTATATATATGTGTATTTATAGAGAGAGAAAGTAGAATTAGAGGTGGGGAAATAAAGACTAGGTCTCGCTATCTTCGATGCGTTTGCCAGTAGTCTATCTATATCGATTGGCCTATCACTGATAAGTTATTCAGCTTCTCACTTTTTAATTTTCTTATCGAATATAATCACACGTACTTATCATCACGCTTATCGTTGCGTGAGATGTGGGGAGTTTGGCGGATTTGAAATGCTGAATTCAAATGGAGTTGAATATTCTAGTTGCGTTACAGGCGGTACTCGTGTCGCTTTCCTTGATAATATTTAAAATATCTCATCCCCAACTTCTTATCGCGAGATTCGTGTGTCACACGGTTATCTCGTGGGTTTTTGAAATTGTTCATCTCGTTTCATATGAACAACCAACGTAAAACAGTATATTTGCCCTCGTTTGAGTTTCATTATTTGGCAAAAAAAATATAGTAGATTGATAGAAAATATATGACTAAAAAATATGAAAAAACTTTGAATTTACGTAAAATATTATTTTACTGAAAATTGTGTAGTTGAAAAGAAAAGAGCGAAAAATGTATTTTAAAAATAATTGGGATCAAACAACTGCGTTATTATAATATATCAAGCCGTTGAACTCCATTATAATTAGTTTTTGGAAAAATAAATATATTTTTGTAATAGTAATTTTTTTAAGAATATGTGGTTAAAAATGAAAGAAAAAATTTGGATTTATGCGAAATATTATTTTATTGAAAAATATATAATTGAAAAGAAAAGAGAGAAAATGCATTTTGAAATTAATGGAGTCCAAACAAGAGCTAGAGTTTGAATTGATGTAGGTCTTTATTTCTTTGACAAAGTGTACGATTTAAGTAAAGATTATCTTCTGTTTGGGCTCCATTAAAATTAAGTTTTGAAAAAAAAATGTACTTTGAAATGATGATTTTTTTTGGAGAATGTGATTAAAAAATAAGGAAATATTTTGAGTTTATGTATACTATTATTTTATTGAAAAATATATAGTTAAAAATAAAAAAGAAAATATTCATTTTCACAAAAATAGAGCCTAAGCGGGGCTAAATTATCATACAGCTACATTTACATTAAGTCTCTCTTTGAGCCTTATTATTATTATTATTATTATTATTTTTGGGGGGGGTAGATTTTGTAATAGCAATTTTTTAAGTATATGTTATTTAAAAAAAAAAATAGATCTACTCGTGATATCATTTTGTTGAGAGAGAGTGTGCTCGAATGTGAATTTGAAGAAAATGAGTTTTATACAAGGGGCCTCAAACATGAGCTAAATAAGATCATGCCCTCACTTTAAACATGTATTACAGTAAGTTTAAGTGCAAAGCCATCAAAATACGAGGTTGTGATCTCGAACGAAGCGAAATCGCAAATTAACATTTCAATAAATTTCTTAAAAAGAAAAAAAAATGTTAAATTAGCTTCCAGAATAATAATTTGTCAAATAACAGTTGATCTCCCAGCCCAAGGTCTATTCCATGAGTAGTCCAATATTTAATTAATTAAATAAATAAATATCTATTTGAAAATAAATTATTCATATATTTTCCTAATGAATTAAACTGCTTGTATAGGGAAAATTACATGTGCGACGTTGGCATCACTGCACTAACTATCAACAACTCGTCCCTAACTTACATAGATCCTTGGTTTGACTTCTCGTAGTGGTTCTTGCTTTTAAAAAAAGCAGAAGGCTAATTTATCGTATTTGCTATGTGTGCACCACTTCCTTCGAGTGCACCAGTGCATTGGGCTATTGGGCTATCAAGCATTTGTCAGTAGCTTCTGTTGTCTGCTTACAATGTTGACCATCAATGCAGTGTTGTCACACTATATCCGTTATATAGATATTTTCTTGTACATATAGCAAAGTCTATTCCTGATACCCCGTATGGCTTGCATGCGGCACACACTGCAACCATTGCTTGGACTTTCGAATGTCACAATTAGACTGTGTTTAAGCCATATTATTTTAGAAGAATGTATTCTGGAATAGTAGATTGATGGAGAATGTGTGGTTGAAAAAGAATGAAAAGTTATTGATATAATAAAAAATATTATTTTATTGAATAATGTGTAGTTGAAAATAAGTAGAATAATAATAATGAAAATTTTAGGCCCTGTCTGGTATTGATTTTGCTTCTCCATTTTTGTAATTTTTGACCGTTAGCTATGGCAGAAGGGCCCTACATCACTCACACACAATCAAACATTGCTGCTTGAACACGGTCCAACGACTGGAATTCTGCTTTTCAACAGCTGGAATACTGCTTTTTAGCAAAAACAAACACACCCTTAATGTGTACCAAATAGGGATTTAATAAATAAAATCATCTACAAAACAGTTCACTAAATTTCAGTACTCTTCGTTATGAAATGCTTAAAGATTGTTTTTACAATCATATTACTTGTACTAAAAAGCTTGACAATTTTTTTGATAAAACGCTATATGACGGTCCCCTATTGGGCCCGCAGGCGCCCCTCAAAGTGGCCGTCATCTAGCGTTTTGTTAATAAAGTTGTCAAATTTTTCAGTACAAGTAGAATAATTCTTGTATTTAATTAATCGTACGGCTGTGATATGCCGATGTAAGTACTTAAAATAGGACAACGCAACATCTGAACATTCTCTGCCATACGTTGCTTATCTTTCGCGTTTGACGATAAGTTAAACGTTCAAAATATCGAATAAAGATAATTCGATAAACAAGATAAATGTGGGGCCCATGTTTGAGTGGTCATTTTTTCAGAATTGCATATGCCACCTGTCTGATTATTTTTCTCTCACGCGCTCTGTGCTTTCGTGTGGATGTCACAAAACGCGACAGTTGCTCAACAAATAATTGACAAGGACTCAAGGCATTAGAATAGAGAAAGTTACACATGAAATGATATTAAGCCCTTGTTTGTTTACCATTATTTCAAAACATTGTTTGCTACAGTAAGATTTTTCACCACACATTCACCCAATAAAATATTTTACACACAAATCAATAAAATTATTTTAAATTTCAACCACACATTTTCCAAAAAATACTATTCATTACATCATTTTTCTTCCAATAATGGGAGACAAACACACCCTAAGTCCCGTTTGGTATTAAATCAAAGTCAGCATCTAATTTTAATCACACATTTTCATTTTATGAGATTCATAACTTTTCAATCAATAATTTTATCAATTTTTATCAAAATAGACTAAAAATTTAATTTTAATTTTCACCAAACATGAGTTAATTCATTTGATATATACTGCATAATTATTTAAAATTTAGCCCATGTTTGGCTAATGTTAATAAATTATTTATAAGCCCCTATTTGAGCCATATTAAAATTTTCATTATCATTTTTCTACTTATTTTCAGTCACACATTTTTCAATAAAATAATATTTTCCATCATATCAATAACATTTCATTTTTTTCAACCAAACATTCTCCATCAATTTAATATTCCAAAATACATTCTTTCAAAATAATATGGCTCAAACACATAATCAAATTATTTTTTACTCACACATTTTACGAAATCTAGAAGTATATCTTTTTATTTAATTGTCGATGGTTGTTTCAGGAAAAAAAAAAAGTTATTGTTCGAGATGAATTAATAATAAAATATTTAAATGAATAAATTGATTTTGAGACAAACAATCAAATTAACAAGTTATATCATAATTTAGATCTTTTTTTTTTTCAGTTTGTCTCGTCGAAATTTCTGGTACAATTTGATTCGTAATATTAATATTTAATTCATCAAATTAAATAATATTATGGAATAACAAGCAATTTATTAGTTAAATAATGAGTGGGGGTGATATAATATAATACGTGAGATCGAACCATTCATGGATTGGACAAAAATATTATAATTACTTGTGGAATTGCATGTGCATCTTCCACCAAATTATTCATTTACTTTTTTGGTGACCTTTTAAATCAAACCTACCTCAGATGACAAATCCAAGTTTTTAAGTTTCGATTAATTTCAAAAGTGAAAGTATTTTGTCCTTTAGCCCCTGTTTGGTATACATTATTTTTCTCATTCTCGTTCTTCTACTCATTTTCAACCATACATTCTTCAATAAAATAATATTTTACATCACATCAATAATTTTTCCTTCTTTTTTAACCACACATTATCCACCAATCTACTATTTCAGAATACATTCTTACAAAAATAATGTGAATCAAACACACCCTTAATTGGATTTGTCTTGAATTAATTAGCTCAAACTAGTTGTCAGTATTAAGACTTTAAATTTCATTTTAAAATGTCAGTTTTATTAAGAACAATATTCGAAATCCTATAAATTGTATTATGTTTTCATCTTTATTCGATGTGTGATTTATCCATTAACATGCCATCGTAAGACGGTTTTGAAATTCGCATGCTCATTTTTTTAAGCTTTAATCAGAACGAATTATTTATATGAACTCTGATACTATAGCAAGACTTTGAATTACATCTTAAAAAGTCAATCTTATTAAGAGAAGTAACACAAATCCTTGTAAATCGATCTGTATTTTCATATTTATTTGATGTAAGATTTACTCCTTGATGATTAGCACGATCTACACGCATTTAGAGCTTGTTTGGTATGGATTAAAATCGGATTAAAATTGAAAAATTAACCGTTATTATTGACTTTATTAGACGAGTGAGACGTAATAATGACCATATTTTTAATTTTAATTGAAATTTAATTGTTACCAAACAATTAAATTTGAGTAAATTTTGAAAATCCGTCCATCGATGGTCAATGAAGTTGCCAACAAACGCATTAATAATGATATTTTCATAAAAGTGAGTCGAGAGTCAAGTTGAACACATATTTGATAATGGCTAATTTACTTGAAATAAGAGTATACTTAATTTTTAAATAAAATTAGGCATTTTCAATTGTCGCGTCACTACTAAAATTAGGTTAGGATTCGGAGCGATCGATGTTCCTTATTGGATTTATTTCATATTTGTCTTGATTTAATTGTATTTATATAACTCCAATTATTCTCTTCGGTTATTCATATATTGGATGGAAATACGTGGCTTAAAAATATTCAAATAATCATTTATTTTATTACCTTCATTACTTTTGCTTATTCTCAATTAGGGGTGTGCATGAGTTGGGTTGAATTGAATTGAGTCGA
>CAIGRO010249395.1:0-17005 GCA_903798355.1 Fraxinus baroniana
TAATTGTATAAAATGTATAATAATATAATAAATTTAGCAATATTTGAAAAATATTTAAATTTTTTCACTCACAAATCTATGGATAACAATCTGGTTAAATTGACGAGCATTTCCAAACTTCCACGTCAATACCTGAAATAACAGTAATATAATATCAACTCAAATTAATACTTAGATAAGTAAACTAATGCAAATCCACCATGAAATTCCTCAACTCTATATTTATTCATGTATCTCTATTTCTCTTAACTTTCTTCTCTTTAATTATTTACTAGCTAATCACCACACATATCCTATACCAAGTATGATATCTTGAACTTGCCCCAAGAGATTATATCCCTTCACCAAGGTGCCGTAATCATTTTTCATATCATTAGAAATAACAATTTACCAAGAGGAACTTGTGTCTTTATTTTCAATCTCATAATCCCAATTAGGGTCACTAACAACATATACTCCTTTATATAAATTATTTTAATACCCAATCCCTAATATTTACCTTTAATTTGGTTTCCATAATAAAATATCAAATAAAATCACGTGATTGACAAAACTAGCTATGTATTTCCAGAATATTGTAATGTGATACCAATGTCTGTTTATTGAAAACTGTCTCCAACCCTATTGGCAGCAACAACACTTTCTGGACAGAATTTCAAAAACAGCACCTGCACATAGATTTGCACGAAAGTTGCTTTAAAAAAAAAAAATACCAAAATCCCACTTCAACTCCAAATCTCACTGTAAGACATCATAAATCAAGTGTTTTATATTATATAAACACAATAGATGTAGAGATTGAAGTTCTAATTCATAAATCAATTTCATATTTCTTCAACATATATTCAGAACCAATATCTATTCTCTCTTCCAAATCTTTAAAGTTAAGCCACTAATTACAAACCCAAATTTAACAATATTGAACAACAAATTGTTTTCTTACCTCTTGGAATAGAAGAAATGAAAAACCTTGTACTTGAGTCCATATTTCATCTTCTTCAATTACCCTTTTTTTTCTTTCTTCCTTTCCCTTTTCTTTCCCTTCGTTTCTTTTCTTTTTCTCTTCTCTTCTCGACCCTTCTCTCCCTTCTCATAAATAGAATGATTCCATTTCATTTATTTTAACAGATTAATATTGTGTAATTACAAGTCAAGTCCTCAACCTCCATATAATATAACATTTAGTCATCTCATTTATCATATTGGAAACTAACTCCCGAGATTCCTTTTTATATCATTTCTGTCCCTTTAAGTATTAGCAATTACAAATTAGACCCCATGAAAATCATTTATTCAACTTTAAGTCCTTATTTGGCTTGAGCTTTGACCATATGAATTACTTGACTTTGACTAAATAATTTCTTGACATTGCCTATAAATGAGTGGAGTGTAACATGAGTTCAATCCCATCGAGGTATTCACTTTACTATGATAGTTTCAGACTTCTAGAGTAAATTATTACACAAACTTATATAAGTGTTTTATGTAAAAAATGATATTTCCTCTGTCCAATAAAGATAGACTTGCTTTCCTTTTTCATTTGTCTCAAACTATAGGCTACTTTCCTTATTGAGAGTATAAATGATTTATTAATTTTCTAATATGCTCATATTTAATGTGCCTTGTTATCAGCAAATATGAACTAATCATATTTAAACTATTATTTAATGTAAGACTATATTATGAAAAAAGGAAGTGAAATTTATATTTCCAACTATATTAATTACATTTTTTAATCTGTGTGAAAATGGAAGTAAGCATATCTTTATAGGATGGAGGGAGCAAAATATTTTAAAATTACCTTCAAATGCTCGCAATTCAACTTTGATAATTATGAGCTGGTGACAATTTCGAGTGAAGTGGACAAGTTGAATTGTATAACTGTCTCCCAAAGGAGTTTTCTCTAAGTGATATCTACTATCGACTTATTCAGTATTATTGTTATTGATTTTAGGTTATGGAGCAGTTTATGCTGCATATATACACGTATAGAGATGTGTGAATACATTTTCTATGGAATTATTGTTAGACTTTCAATCAATGTTTATATTTTTTTCCGTTTGTCTGTCCATTGGAAGTTTTGGAGCAGTTCGGAATGAACTTATATTTAATTTTTGAATGTATAAGATAGGGGCTGTTTCTTTTATGGCTGACAATTGTCATTAAATTGAGCTGAGCTCCACTTCTATGTGATTTTCATGAGCCAGATTTGAACTACTCTTAGGCTCATGGTAAAGGTCAAGTCTGGCCCAAAATTTGCTGAATATAATTAAAAAAAAATCTAGAATCAATTACTCTACTGATTAATCCCTTTTTCTTTTGCATAGTGAGGCTGAACATTTGGGAGGATTATGTTCATTTCTAAATTCTCTCGGCTGGGAGCTCATGCAATAAAGGATATGGTGAAAGGTAGGCTTTATACATTTACGGTACATGTCAAATTACTAATGCTAAAATTTGTTATTATGTCTCACTCTTGTCATGCTAGGCAACTGTTGTGTATTGCAGTTTTGTTTGCACTTACCTGAAATTATTTGTATCCATTTGGTTAGTATTAGGAGTAAATCTGTGGCTGCTTTATTTCCTAATCCAAGATCCATTAAACATGCATTGATCTTACTTTTTGTGTGATTAGTATTGCATTAACAATATTTTTCATATTTTTTAGACAATAATTTAGACAATGTATTGCTTATTCTAATTCTCTTGTTAAACTCAAATGGCATTACATGGGCATGTTGGGATAGCTGGCAATTTTGACCCGGAAAGAGGTCATATATGAATAGTACACTGCATAATTTCGTCATCTGTGAGACAGTGACCTTCTAAGTTTTTAGCGAAGTGTTACCCTAGGCACATTCTGTAGAAAGATTGTAGGGTATCTGTGGTAAGCATTATCGTAAATGTAACATTGTGAATCTCAATTGCATGAAGTTAGTAAAAAAAGAGGAGCATTGCTATACATTCATGTGCTATTAGGGGAACTTGAACGTGAATAAATGCTTGCTCGAGTCATGTACAGATTAACAGGATGCAACTCATGTATAAATTTTTTTTGTTAATGCATGCTAACAGTTGAGCTTGACATGAATTCTTGATTGACAAACGTTTAAGTGGAGTTTGTGGTCACTCATTCTTCAATTGCTCTCATCCCAAAGGGCTCTAATCTGTTCAATGCACAGCAAAATGAAAAACTTTATGGGAATTGTTTGCTAATTTCCAGGACAAAAAAAAAAAAAAAATGGATAGAGAAAGAAAGATAGAAAGAGTAATAAGAAATCTATTTCCATTTGCTTCTGTATTCTTTGTCCTTTGGAAACTCTGGAATCCTCCAGTTCTAAGACGATTTTTTCAAAAAAATTCTATCAACATTAGCATTAAGAAGCCAAGTATTGTATTGGCCCAACTTTTTAATAGAAATAAGTTGGCTCGATTACTTAATTATTGTTTAATTTCCAATTTATAGAAATCAGAGCATCATCTTTTGAGTAGACCACTAATTTTTATTTTTTTAATAATATATTGTTTTAATGAATGGGTTTGCGTCCTATATTTGAGAAAAATCACGTTGATGAAATGCACTGATATTCACATTCCACTTTTTGCACACAAGTAATAATTTTCATGCATTTACATGAATATTTAAAGTTAATCTTCTTTACTTTGGTGGACTTCTTTTCAGTCACTTCCTTCCCATAATTGCCTTTTGTTGCATTGCAGCTCCATCTTTTACAGCGAGGACATCTTATGTGCCTGTGATTCATAACCGTTACTCACAAACCGTGGTTAGTGTCTTCACAGTTCTAAGGTCAATATATGCTACTTTATTACAGCCTGAAAGATCCTAAAATGGCTTGTTGAGCTTTATCTTGAGCAAACAATGCTTGGGCACCATTGTGTTTTAGATGCTCTTGTTCATTAGCTATCTTCCTTTTGTATTCAGAGACATGCATCATTTTGCACCTCTACAGACAAAAAGGTATCGGAAGAAGGCAGTGAAGAAAAACAAAAGTGAGTTCTCCAAGCACACAAGTTCCATACATTTCTTCATTTATTTTCCTAGTTCCTTTCTTTTAGATAGGAAAGTCAGTTCTGATCAGTGGCTCATAGAAGGATGTGCCTCGAGAGTTTCCTTGACATTATTATGGAGAAAATTGGAAAGAATCCGAACAGGATAGAATTTAAGTGGAATTGTAGCACTAGGCTAAAGAACATTTCCTTAATACTTAGGACCCTAGAAAAGCTTGTAGCTTCAAATCTTATAGTTGGAGAATAAGAGGTCCAAGTCTGTAAGGTAGATATTGGTTATGATTTTGTTTTCTATAACTTTCATTAAATTAACTGATTGTGTCGCATGATCCCTGTTAATTGGGAGCCAGCAGTCAACTGATAATGGGTACCGTCTTAGTGTTGCTTGAAACTTCATGCAACGTAATGTTGTTTTGGTCTCACCATCTTGATTTCTGATGTATGGAAAGTAAAAACAGGCTTATATACTACTTGCATTATCTAACCTGTTGTTTTTATTTGCCCTCTGACTGTACACTCCAGAGTCTCAGTAACATTCGTAGACAAGGATGGAGAAGAGATACATATCAAGGTCCCTTTTGGAATGTCAATGTTGGAAGCTGCACACGAGAATGACATAGAGCTAGAAGGTAAATATTGCTAAATGTGTAATCTCCATTATGCATGAGTTTCCAGATTACCAGTTTGTTCCTTTTTATTTGACTAGCAAATATTGGTTCAATCGTGAGATTATATCTTCACATAATGACTTAGGTTTTCCGCTTTGCCAGTATCTCAGTTCTTCATTTTTATAAATGGTATGCCTAGGCGAAGACCTAAGCTAATTTGTGTGGATTTTTTTTTGACAGGAGCATGTGAAGGGTCTCTTGCTTGTTCTACTTGTCATGTTATCGTAATGGTAAGTTACTGTTCATAAGACAGTTATTTCGTGAATTACCTTTTCTCCCATGCGAGCAAGAAAGAAAAATGTTGATATCTCGGGAGAAAATGTACTAGAAAAATCATCCATGTTTATTATTTTTTGGTGCTTTTTGCTAGGATGTGGACTATTACAACAAACTAGAAGATCCTGCTGATGAGGAGAATGACATGTTAGATCTTGCTTTTGGCCTGACTGACACGTACGTCCGTTGTCTTGAAAATTAATAAATGATTCTTCTAGTTTTTCTTGGTCCATGAATTTATGCATAATTCTGCAGTTCTCGTCTGGGTTGCCAAATAATTGCAAAACCTGAAATTGATGGAATTCGTCTGGCACTTCCTGTTGCCACTCGAAACTTTGCCGTTGATGGATATAAGCCAAAACCTCACTAGAAGGAGAAATACTGTTCGAATGGATGGTGCAATTCAGCCACAGTTTTGTAGCATATTCAATACTTGGGAAGTACTTCTGTTTTTGCCAATGCACGGCTAGTACGTTGGTAAATTTTCTTTTTCAATCTGACCTCCAGAATCAAATTTAGGACAATATGCATGAGCAGGACCTGCATCAGAGTACACACACTTTTGTGCAATACATTCCATTAAAATAAGTTCTATTTTTATCTATTTATTCATGAGTATACACACTTTTGGAGACCTCAAGCACTTGAATGGGTAGGGAGAGTATTGATATATTGAATATTGATTTCAAGTATTTAAAGCAATGGAGGAGTTGCCTTTGCTCCATATATTTGGATTAGCATTGTAACTGTTGGTACTACTTCTCCTTTATTCGTACTTATTTGTTGGCAATATGAACATATTTATACACCCGGATTGTTCGAATAACGTGTGTATAAAGCGAGCCGTGTAGGGCTTACATAACCCACATTTTGTTGGCCTCCTTTGCTCCATATATTTGGATTAGCATTGTAACTGTTGGTACTACTTCTCCTTAATTCGTACTTATTTGTTGGCAATATGAACATATTTATACACCCGGATTGTTCGAATAACGTGTGTATAAAGCGAGCCGTGTAGGGCTTACATAACCCACATTTTGGTGGCCTATCCGCCTAAGGGTGCGTGTCTGTCGAACAGGCTACATGTTGAGGATTTTTGGTTCGACGGCTAACGAGGGGCTAATTGCAAAGTTATAAGTTAATATTGTACATAGCGCATCTTGGTCACTTGCAGTGAGCAAGTAAAATGAACTCTTAATACTGCAAAAGAAACATTACTGACCAAGTAAAATGAACTCTTAATACTGCAAAAGAAACATTATCGATGACTTTTTAGGAGATTAATACTGACCATGGTTTGTAGTCACACGTTTGAATCCTCCGAGCTACTAGCTCTGTCATTACAGATGTGTCCCCGGAGTATCTTTGGAGGGGGAAAAAAAGACAGTTGATCAGAGTACCAAGTTTTGAATCTATTTATTTTTACTTTTTTTTTTCATTTAAAAGGTAATAAGAGTGAGAGGTGCAAACATGACATGAGAAATTCAATAAAATTTCGAATAGGAGTCTCAAATTTAAGTTGATTCTATTTTGCTTCTCCCTCAAAAAAAGGATCAAGCATTTCCTTATGCTGATTGGACCATTCATATGATGTACAAATGATGTACAAAAAGTAGTTGAATTGACAAATAATATGATTATGTAACACTAGTTTGTTCGTTAAGTTTGCTAGTGAATTTCAGTCTAGTCTTCTTAAACCAACCAACGGACGAGCCGTAATGACACTGATAAGTGATAAGTGTCGCTATGTCGACGAAGTGTGAAGAACATCGAGATAGCTACCAGGCCAAGGTACAAGGATTACAAAACACAACCGAAAAAAGGAAAAAATTGTCAAATGAAAATAATACTTACACAGGTATATACTTGTACATTATGGATTTACTTATTGCATATGTACCAACACAACCTTAATCTAGCTTGTAACAACTAAACTTTATAACCATTGCTTGCTTGGAATGTTTGTAAAGAAATGGTGTTGGTTTATCAACAGGTATATGCATGCTAGATGTGATCTATACAAGTATATAACAAAATAAAAAATGTAAAATTCGAATGGGAAACTCGTAAAAGTTGTACAAGTGTTGAACCAAGGAATACACCTAGCAAGATTTACCCATTAGCGAGTCGGAAAGCAACAAGCGAAGGGAACGAAGATGCAAAAGGCTCGTCTAAGAGTCAAAACTATTTTTTATAAATAGACTATCTACTGGCTATTAATAAGAAGAACATGAGCAAATGAATAAAACATGACTCCTAATCGAATCAATTACAAAATAACCAATAAGGAACTGTCATCTGGCACAACTTGCAAATGACCAAAACTATCTCAATGCTTGGAGGGAAATTTATAAATACCGTCTCATTTGAAGAAGAAGAAGGGATGCAATTCAAATATTTCCTTCTCAAATAACTATTTTTCCTCTTGTTCTAGTTGAAGCATCAAGGCTAGTGAATTTAGGAAGTGAAAGTCATAGTTAGGTGAGATGGTTTGTTGATCGTATTTAGTATTTACATTGATATTCGATTGTAATTGTTTCATCAATAAACTTGTTTGATTCAATTTGTATCGTCAACACAAAGTTTTAAGGCTGTTGTAGCCACTCCTGTATTGTAGATCGAAGAGCATGGTTAGGCACCAAGTTGCGGTGTGGAAGCTTGAGATTGGTCATGGGTGATGTATCGTGACCAGTCTCTAGCCAGCCCTTGATAGCCTCAGCCTCGTAAGTGAACCCATCAGCAGCAACCACAGGATCTTTCATGATTTCCTGGAGATATCAACAAATTTAGGGATTGGTCTAATGCTGTAGACTACATCTCTTGTATACTGTTAATTTAACCACATTCACAGTAAATAATATTGTAGATAGTGTATAGCATTCGACCAACCTGGAAGATGGGACATGTGAAATAGGATGGAACCTGGCAGAGCTCTTTGGAACCCAACTGGAAAAAGGAACCCCCCATTGGTTTAAGAATCCTCCAGACTGTTGAAACAAGATCAGGCCGGCGCCTACTGTTCGTCTCACAGCAACTGATTGCAAGGTGAGCCAACTGTTTTGCTTGCACGAATGGCCAGTCCCCAGCTGTTGGATCCAGCAGATCTTTCAAATTCCCTTCATCTAAGGCACACAGCACTTCCTTCCTGATCCCACATGCAGGTCGTCCGGTTAATAACCTTAACAATATGATTCCAAAAGAATAGACATCTGACTTCGAAGTAAGCTCTCCAGTAGCAAGAAACTCGGGATCCATGTACACAAAAGTACCGGTCAGGCCTGTCGGGACAATTCTACTGCTTAAAGTGGTACTGTTGTCTGAAAATTCATGGTAAAATTTTTCAAAATCTTTAAGCTTGGCCACAAAGTTGGAGTCAAGTAGAATATTAGCAGGATGCAGAACTCCATGCAGTACCCGTGGGCGGGAAGAATGCAAGAAGGTAAGTGCAGAACATGTATCTGCTGCAATGCGGATTCGAGTTTGCCATGACAAGGGGAACGTATTGTCCTTGCAGTTGAGGCGATCTTCAAGGCTTCCACTTGGAAGATACTCGTAGACGAGAGCCAGCTCTTCTTCACAGACGCCTATCAAAGTGACAAGGTTCGGATGCCTCAGCTTACTAAGTATATTTACCTAAGATCACCAAAAGACAAATATGTAACAGCCAAAATAGCATCTATAGGAGATAAATCAAATTGGATATCATTGTTACATTTTGGGACAAAAAATACACAGGAAGGAAAGGGGGACCAAAACATAACTTAAGATGAGGTGGTCATAAAATATAGATAACATAAGAGAAATTCGAAAAATTGAGACGGGGTCGAGTGAAATTGAAAATTTGGTGCATGTAGTCAATTTTCATATAGCTGTTATTCAACTTTGTGGAAATCTCAAAGCTGCAACCAAATGTTGGGCAGGAAATGTGTGAGACAAACACTGTGCATAGGTATGTTAATGAAGAACCAAAGAAAGTAGTCGTCAGTTTATAGTTGTCATTGCTAAGGATCTAGCTGAATGAAACGAGAAAAAGGGATCATGTAGCCTACCCCAAATTTATTCGGAACAATTTATTGTTTGTTTTCTCCAACTTTTACTTTGGCAATAATGAAAACCCCAAATTTATTCAGAACAATTTATTGTTTGTTTTCTCCGACTTTTACTTTGTCAATAACGAAAAAACCGTGTTCCCCCGATGAATAGCTAGTAATCTAGAATACAATCCAACAAGAACGAGATTGAGAAAGAAAGAGGAAAGGAGAGGAGAGGAGAAAGAGAGGAAGGGGGATGGAAAGATAAAAGAAAAGGGAGAAAAAATATTCAATATTCAATTAATAATCAAGAAGAGGGATGAAATCCTAAGTCACATTTATAGGGGACAGAAGAAGTTAAACTCAAATGAATTTCTAATAAACTAAAACCTTACCAGAATTTTAAACTAATTGTTTAAATCAAATTCTACTTTAAAATCCTATATTTATTCTTATCTCCATTCCCCATTAGCTAGTTAAATGATTTAGCAGATAACATGAGAGAGTTTCTTCTTAAACCTCTTACCTCGCGTTGAAATTCCAAAAGACCTTGCAAGCTATTTGGGTGAAGTATTTTTATGGCCACTTGAGTGTGCCGAAGGAGCCCCTTATAAATAATTCCATAATGCCCTTCACCAATCTTTAAGGATCCGTCAAATCTATTAGTTGCAAATTCAATTTCTGCGTATGAGAATTCATAAAAGAACTGGGACACATATGAACTTGACGTCTCCTCATCTTGTTTTTTCCTCAGCTCCTCGGCGACCATGAGTGCATTAACATGCTCAACCTTCAATTCATCTCTTTCGTTCCTGTATTTTTGCAGCAATTCAGTAGTAGAAAATATTTCCTGTCTCAACTTCTCTATGCTCTTGGTAGAACTGGAAATTTGACACTCAAGAATGGATGTCTGATCCTGAGAAACTTCGATCTCTTTCATGACTTCATCTAGCTGGTATTTAACCTTTTCGACTTCTTCCCTATCTCTTGCTATGGCTTCTTCAGTTTCTCTCCGATATCTCAACTCCTCCGCAAGCATGCTTTCGCATGCTTTAGCCTAAAAATGCAATTTTCATAAACATCACTTATGTTTAAAGTCATATACACTAAAGCTTAAGCACATATCATTACAGATAAAGCCTTAATCCCTACTTATTAGAACAATAATAAATTCAAAAAACAAAGAAAGCCTGCAAACACACAGACATGATAAATTTATCAAAATGTTATTTTATTCATCATTCAATCTACCATGTCATATAGCTCATTAACTTTTGAAACTGGCCGATGAGATAATATTTTAGTAAGTTCACTTGCAACTCGGAGAAATAAAGTTCAATGGGTTGCAACTGGGATATTTAACCCTACGAACACCTATTGTACCCCAAAAATTATTCGCACCAAAATTTGGTTGGTATGTGGTCGACAGCCAAGTGTCCTGTATGATTAAGCTCAACATAATCTAACAGAGAGTAACACGATAAGATCTTTGAAGCTCAGTTCCTCCAAGACCAATAGCATCTCTAGAAAAGTATTCGAAAGATGTTCTGTAAATAAGACAATGTCCCATGCACTAAAATTTCAATGACCCAAGAAAGAGTCGGATAGGCTAAAACTATAACCAAAACACGTGTAAAAATTCTCGTATTTAATTTAAGAATGGAAATAAGAGAAATGTGATTGACTATTTACCCTGTGAATAGCATCAATGACATCCTTTTCAGCTTTCTTACGCCTGATTGATTCTTCATATGCTTCCTGACGAGCTTTTTCTGCTTCCATCACAAATTGCCGGAGCCTATCATAAAGGTCATCTTTCATAGTTCCTTCCTGCTCAAGTTCATTAACTAGTCAGAAGGATTTCCCAATGACAGTACTTAATATAATAGACGAAATCAACCCCCTCATGCATATAATCAACCTCTTAGAACAAATATGAATCCAAAAAATTTTGGTTATTTACTATGGCACTGGAAGCAGCGGCAAAATTTGAATGACGCTCATTATTTTGCTGAAGCATAGCTAACTCTGGATTAATTTCACTCCCCTCGGTCCTTGACAGGGAGATTGAAGTTGAATCTTCAATTATTTCATTCAGACACGTTGAAAATGGTGATCCTGTTGAAGAACTTCCATCATAATCAATGCCCCCTTCTAGATTCAACCTGCTCTGTGGAGTTACCCCTCCATAGACATCAGATGGTGCTAAAAGTTCCATTCCATGATTCTCAGACCTGTCCATATCGGCATGAACAGTATAATTTAACTGTGGTCGAACATTATGTCCTGTAACTGAGTCGGATCTTAATGAAGAATGTGTAGTTTCAATACGTGGACTTGCTTGACGCGATGAAGGCTCCACCTCTACGTCAACTCCATCTAATTTGCTTTCCCTATATTAGGTTTGGCTGACAGCATTAGTGATCAAGATTGTAAAAAGGATATAAATAAAGCCTAGAATCTCTGTGTTATACTAACCATATGAGCATCTCCAATGTGGATTGTGTAAAAAATTTCCGCATAAGCAAAATTGACAATGCCTGCAAAAATTCTTCTCCAATGCACCTAAGTGGGACCCTATCTAGTTGACATGACAAGGGAAAAATGGACATTGTGAAGAGGTCTCTCCAGATGTAGAGGTTTTGTTAACAAGGCGAGTAAGCAAAATTTAAGTTGTCTCTCTCTTTCTCTAATGTTTTTTTATTTTTTTCTCCTATTAAGCCCCTGTTTGAGACACATTATTTTTTTCATTCTCATTCTTCTACTCATTTTCAATCATACATTATTCAATAAAATAATATTTTACATCACATTAATAACTTTTTCTTCATTCTCAACCACATATTCACCATCATATCAACAATAAAAATGCATTTACTCCCAAAATGTGCACTAAACAAGCTTTTAGTCTAAATTGGCTTCCAATGATACAATGCATTAGAATAACCTACAAGTATGAAAGATAATAATAATAATAATAAAATCAATATTTTTCACTATAAGTAATTTTTCTTGCTTATACGTTATAAATGTACCTTNTCATTTTAATATGCACCAAACGGGCTCTAAATATAAATTGAAAAATGAAGTTTTTAATTATAAAAAGAACCCATTGGAGATGAAATTTAAAACTTAGTCATCTATTCATTAGATGGCAATGCTACTTAGATGGGAAGTCTTTTTATTTACGTGCCACCTGATGGCAGTTCACTTAATGCATTGGAGATGCTCTATGGATAGGTCTATATTCCATCCACCTGTCCAACAGACAGTTTAGATGTTCTAAAACGGATGAAATCTTCCTCGATAAATTTCTAAACAGGAACCTCAAAAATCACCTGAAAGAACATAACATAAATGCATACCTTGTGTTTATAAGGTGTCCTTTACATACAAACCAAATGTGACAGTAACTAGGTGCATTTAAGTGCACATACTTTGCTTTCGTCGACTTTGGCTCTGTCATTCTCCTGTATGATCAAAGCAGGTGGGAAATGAAGGATAGGTCACCAAGGATAAAATATATGCTTTTATTTTCTCCCACAATAATAGAGAGCATCAACTCAAACAAAGCTGCTATAAACATGAAATGGTGAACTGAAAGTAAAAAAAAGTTATATATTATTCTGAAGCAGAAAAAGGAAACACTTAAAAATGTTTTTTAAGTGGGATTTTTTGGTGATGGGAATAATCCTAAGTATATGTACGTAAAGGATAAAGCTATTCGTATTGAAGATCAGGCTGTTCATTTCTAAAAAGGCCAAAAAAAAAAAAAAATTATGGCTTAATACCTCGAATAAGATTTATTAGCTGCAGCTCCCATGACAAGCCACTTGATACGATGCTCAGATATAATCTGCACAATGCCCTTCTCAATAGAGTCCATCTCTAAGTATAGTTTCTCGGCCCTGGCCTAAAATGAGAAGTAACAAAAGAAGAAGAAGAAGAAGTTTTAAAGCGTGTACCCCTCATTGTCACAAAATAAACATTAAATTTAAAAACTAACAAAAGAGTAATTATAGTAATATGTATGGGAACTTAGAAAATATCATTATCAGTTGTCATCAGCTAAAGGTATCTTAAAGGTTAATTGTGCAGTATAAGATAATATTCCATAACAATTTTCAGCAGAATATGTAATCCCATATGGTTTCAAGTTTAAAGATTGATTTGCAATAAGACGATGAGAATATCTTTTGGAAGAAGGGTTAAAGACAATACCCCTGCTCGGGCACAAGTCAAAATATACTTGTCCAGAATCTTATGCATCATTTGTTTCTCATTTTCATGATATGCTCTAACTTTATGATCTCCCAGCTTGCTAATTGAAACTTTCGAACCCACTGCAAACATGAAACAAAAAGTATGTGGTCTCGTCTACGTATTTATGATAATGTGTGTATATGTAACAGGAAAAGAGAGAGTCGAAAGTTCTTACAGAACACGTTTAAAATAAGAAATGGAATGTGTGCATATCAAGAGTTTTGTTTACTTTAGCTCGACCATAGTCCTTAAATTGTTCGTATAAAGCATCTCGAGGAAATGAAATTACTATTGTTTCTATCCCTCTTGACTATTTAAATTCGGACCGGACTTGTCATCGCGCTTGACTTCTCACTCACTCTCTTATAAACAAGACTAGAGGCTGAAGTAGAAGGCGCCTTAGAGACTTCGAACTCAAACTTAGATTCGGATACTTGTCGAAAGACAAGAGACAAGTAAAAAAAAATATATCAACCAAAAGCAACTCTCTATCAATAACAAACACAGAAACCCACAAATTATTCACATAAATTTCATGATCAGAGAAAGAAATGAAAAATCCCAGAACTGAAAAACAAAATAAATCAAAGAAATGTATAATTTCTGATACTTACAAATGGGTATTCTCTGAGCAGGTTGATGAATATGACAGATGCAAATTTTTCTCCCTCTTGAATTATGCAAGGCCCACATCAAAACTCTTTCCCCCTCCTTCAAATCCTTCCCCAAAGCCACAGAAATTGTATCATCTGGAGATGGTGTTCTTGGCTCCAATTCCATAATTTCAACCCGCATGTTCTTCAAATCTAAGCCCAGGTTATTTTCTTTTGGTCATGGGCTGTGAAAATTCTACCAAAAAGAAACGAAAATGCAGAGTTTTCCAAGACATTGATGGAAGATGAAAAAGAGAAGGGTTTTAAGAATTAAAAATAGATTATTTTTGTCTTTCGATAAGGAATATAGAGTTGTTTTTGTTGATTGCCTGCACCACAACTTCCTTAACTGACAAGAAGTTTCATTGGGGTTGACAAAGAATATTTTGTGAATGTTTCAAAAATAGTCCAATGAAATTAATTCATGGGCATCTATCAAAATACATGCAGAATATGAAATTTAAATTCATTAACTAGTCTTTTCGTTACACGTGTCATCTTCTTAGTGCTTACTCGACCTTGCACGATCACCCTTAAGTTTCATTTCAACTCCCAGGCGTCGTCGGTTTACCCATGTTGTGTTTCTCTTCTTTTTCCTCGTCTTTCTTTAGTAGCTCTCGATCACCTACTCGACAATTTGGGAGACTTATGGTGTTTGTCAACAATAAGGTGGGACGGGGAGACAATAAAGGAAAAGGGAGATGGGACACAAGGGAAGGGGAAGGCTCATATGGGTTTTAGACGCAAGGGGAATGAGGAGACGCAAATGGTAACGCGTTGTTTTGAAGTACCAACTAAAAGAAAATTATGACGTAAAAAGTTACTATAATCAACGAACTCATTAATAGAATTGCTGGCCAACAATCACAAACCAAGAAGCATAATTGGAGTTGACAAATTTATATCAGCATTTAAAAATCGAAGTCAAACGTTTTTTTTTTTTTTTAAATTTGATATTTTTAATGAGTCAAACCATAATTTAACATTATTTAAAGTTATCATACTGCATTTTCCTTGTAAATTTGTTGAGTTGGTCTAGCTTAGGCGATCAATTCAGTATTTGGTTGACTTTGATAATTTGTTTAGTTACTGAGCTATGACAAGGAAGATTGCAACTTTATTACGTAAAGTGTGTTGCAATTTGCATCATATTTTCCAACATTACATAAAATTATTATCCAGTCGATGGTATCCTTTGATTGACTTCCTACTTCATCAAAATTGTTAACAATGTCAAGAATCACTTGATGTCGCAATAGATTTAATATATGTTTGGTAAAGCTTTTTTTAAAATTTTAAGTTGTGAGTCCTAAAAAAATGCGCAAATAAATAATGTTTAATCAGCTTTTAATCGTCACGTAGTTTTGTGAAACATACTCTAAAAGATTCTAGATCGTCAAGTCCCAAAGTTGGGGACTTCAATAATATCACGACACTGATGGACAATTTTATTTTATTTTAAAAAAATTCTCGAAACTCATTGGGCCGTGGGGGTGGGGGGGGGGGGGGCAAGTCTGGGCCCCCTCCTTCCGCGTAAACTGAAAGAAGTAAATTCAAGGCAAATTTCTATAAGCAAAAAGTTAGAATTTATAGGAATATTGGTTTGTTCACACTTCACACTCAATATAGGAATATTCTTTGCGCCTACTGATAAGTTTGTTTCACACTTTTATCAAGACTTCTAAACTCACATAATACCGATTTATTAGACGAATTCTACTCAAAATTATGTATCTATTGTATTTGTCGGTAAAAATCCTGACTTTGTGGTAATCGAGAAAAAGGAGATCAATTGAAGCTTAATTGAGCAATAAGAGTGGGATTGAAGAGCAACCGGAAAGTTGATGCATGATTGGAACTTGGAAGCTTTGAAGGTGCCAATTGGATGAGTTCATAATTCTGAGGACCAAATTCAAGTTTTGAAAAGTTTGGAGATCAACGTGACCGCTCTCAAGACTTTTGAGGGTCATATTTGAAGTAAATGAAAGTTGAATGATCAAATTGGATGAGATTGAAAGAAGAATGGTCAGTTTAGAATTAATTGAAAATGATAGGACTAAATTTGAATTTATTTAAGAGTAATATCATTTAGCATCACTGATGTTACAACATTAGTCTAAGTGGCACTAAGTGTCATTAAATGAGAAATACAATTAAATTAATCACATAATTTCACCTTTGATTGAACATATTACATAATACAACATAGACCGGTATTTTAATTAAGAACAACATTGTCCGATAATGAAATGTTAAAGATTAGAATATGGTGAAAAAAAGAAGTTAAGGATATAAATGTGGTATGAATATGACCATCTAAATCGATTTATCAGTTGAGTCAAAGTAAAACATTAATTTCAACCATATATTCAAAATTATTACTCATTATTATTTACACACTTAGTGGAATCCGCTATTATTCATCGCTATAATCAACAATTGGCTATGGATTTTCAATTTGCGCTTCTTCGTGAATTATTTGATCTTTTGCATGAAGTCATGGCTCATCGTTTGTTCCATGAGACCTTTTTGTCATTTTTTGGACAGATTGTATTCTCAATTTTATTGTGCATTTTGTTTTTGGACAAAGTTTCCATTATACATATTTTTGAGGGGGGAAAAAAGGATATCTGGGCCTACATAACCCGGGAGTTTTTCTAAGTTAACCCACAATTAAAGCTTATTTTCAGAGAATGAAAAGCCCAACCTAACTGAGCATATATGGGAGCCCAACCCATCAACTAAGTAGCTGTTTTTGTTTTAAATTCATATTTTACTATTAAATATTTATACCAAAAATACTGCAATTTCGATAATAAAAATGATAACTGAAAAAACACTTCTCTCATCAATTAATCTACTCAATGACCTCAATCACTCCACCAAACACGTCCCAAATCATCCGATTAACTTGCCTAAAGAAAGCTCTTTCTATGTTTACCAAAAAAAAATCCCAAAATCACCCATCATCTTGAATCGTATTGGGGATTCTATCAAATTAGTAGCTTTACTCATATCAAAATCTTATATTTTCTGTCCGAAATCGTGCCAAGAAATCGACGTTAAGATAAATTACATATATATT
>CAIGRO010249436.1:0-13179 GCA_903798355.1 Fraxinus baroniana
TGACGATATGTGACCAGTAAATAAATTCGTGACTTATAATTATGGATATGTGACCATTAATCACAAAAATGTGACTTTATTATCTTTATTTAATAAAAATAAATAAAAAACCTGATTTTTGAATTTTTAAACTAAAAACCTGATTTTTGAATTTAGAAACTTAAACATCTTACTTTTAATTTTTTTCCCTTAAGTAAATTCAGATGGAAACCCAATGCCCAATTGCCCATAGTGATTGCAATTTTCAGGACATTTCATTATTCACAACTATAGAGTCAGGAAGCCAAACGCCCCATTCAAAACCCTATATTCTACCTCCCCTCTCGAGCCCCGTTGTCTCCCTCTCTCGTAGTCACATGCTGCAAGTCTGGCCTCCGCAAATTGAGGTTGTAGAGTTCGGTTGACTTTCCAAGCTTCTTGCTACCGCTTTGAGTGCTCTGAAGGCTTATATGAAGCGATAGGTTTCTGGATTTTATTTATTTTAATCTTTTTGTGCTGTTTTTTTCGTTATTATTTGTTTTAAGGAAATTTCGTTGGGGGATTGGAAGGGTCGTTTGTATGTTCTGGCCTTTTGGGTTCGGTGGAAGCTCTAAATCGTTTATTTTTGTTCCATTTTTTGCTTAGAATCTAAATGATTTTAAGGTATTTCAAATGGAAAAACTTTTGATCATTGCTATTTGTGCTTACACTAATTTTTCTATGCACCATTGGAGTTGAACTAAGAATAGAATGGTATCTTGATATGAAAACTATTGAAATGATTAATGCTGGGATGATTAATGGTTTTAATCTATTCTCTAATAATTTGGCAAAAGATTTTTTTATTTTTCCAAAAGGGAAAATGCTATACTTATTTGTGTAATTTTCTAGGTATGTTAACAAGTCCTGCCATTTAGTTCAATTATTGATTAGTCTGATTTATGATTATTATATAAATGTTATGATATAGTGACATTCGCAAGCATAAATTTGGAAATTGGATTTAGGAAATTGAATTATATTTGATTTTTAGTTGTAGTTATTTACATATAGACTGAAAAAGAAATTCATATTATTTAATTAAATATTAATAAACAATTTTATTATTACGGTTGTAACAAGTCGTTGATAGTCGACAATCAATGTTCAACTCTCAATGGCCGCCCTAGCTAAACTCCAACTCTGGATCTGCCATTGACCAAACTCAATAGGATTCGGTCTAGGTCCTTACCCTTAAAGACTAGTGTTACTTGTTGGGACCCAAACACAAGTCTCAAGGTATGGAGTTATAAACAATTGCTAACTTTATTATTCTTTCTGTGTGGGACAAAATTTAATTTTTGTCCCTATTCCAATTCATCCATTTTAATAACCTTACTTACTCATTCATCCGAAAATAAATTTGAACATCCAAATATATAAAATCATCTACTCACAAAGTATAACGTGTCCAACTATTGTCCCATTAAAAATGAATAGTGTGCCTCCCGGGCACATCCGAGTTGGTGGAACAATTACATTGGTGGGCTCGCAACCCCAGCATGGAGAGTTCGATTCCTGGAAGGCATGAGTCTTGGAAGGGGGATTTTTCTCGAAGACAAGGCAATAACTGGAAGGCAGTGGGGAGAGCTCTCTTGGGGCCAGGAGTATAAGCGGTGCAGGAACCTGGGAGCCAACAGGACATAACTCGCAATTTACCTCCTCGAGTCGCTGAGAGGCTGGTGGCTAGAGGTCCAGGAATTAGTCTGACTAAGCTGAGAAACCTGGGTATAAAAAAAAAAATGAATAGTGAAACTTGCATAAATATTTGGTTAAAGATTGATAAAAAAAACCATTCGTTACCAAATTTACCGTGTGTTTGGCCCCCATTCTTTACCAATTTTTTCAAACCATTTTTCAACAGGTGTGGGCCCCAGGTTAAATGAAAAGGATGGCTTCTATGACAACAACTAAGGTCGCATGCCATATAGCCTTTAAGATGCATTTTGGAATATTTAACTTTCCATTTCTGCCCTTCAATTGATGGTAATTGATGGTAGTTGGCTTTCACAAGCATCAATTGTTACCAACTGTTTCTCAAACGTGTAATTTACTTGAAAAGTCAAAACATGAGATGCAATTTCTTTTTATTCAACCAAGAACACTGATAAAGAACACATAAAATATGCATGCTCAAATACGACAAAACGAAGTTGTGTTTCTCGACATCGACATATTAAGAGAAAGTGTGAATACATACGACAAAGAACCATTTATACGCATTACAAAACTACTACTGAGCACCTGTGCCATATAATCGCGTAGTAATTGCCATGGCATGTCCTCTTCAACTATTGTGTTTAGCTTGGCCGCAATTTCATCTTCTTCATCAGACAGATCTATCTCAACTTCGTCGCCGTCCTCTTCTCTAGCTCTACAAAAACCCTCATTCAGCCAACTGTTTATCCTTAGGAATTTTTGTATTCCCATTGTGGCCACGACTCCATCAGTTTTTGTTCTCATACTGTAATCAGGCATTTGATCAAGATTCTTCCATCTCTATTTCCAAACACCAAACGCATGCTCAATAATGTTACGGCACTAGCAGTGATGAAAATCAAATCACTCACTTGAATTTTGAAACCAGTGGTGTTGCCCATCCGCTGCATTGTCAAATTCTTGAAAATGATATCTAATATCAGAACCCTGTTATAGGGAGCCATATACCTAGGACTATGAGCGAACCTGGAGTCAACCGGGTAATATTCTTCGTTCGCGGGTTGCGAAACATTGGTGCTCAAACTATGTATAGCTTTGGTCAATATGTGACTATCGTGTGTGTTCCATGTGGTTCCCGGTAATACGGATGTGTAACAAAGATTAAAATCAAAGGCGGCCAAAACATTCTATGTTGGAATCCCCTTTCTACTAATGAAATTCTCTCTTCTATGTCGTGGCAGCACAACTCTTGCATTCTGTCGATTACACCAATGCAATCCTATCATTGTCCATGTATTAAAATAATTATCGTTATCTAAATATGCCTTGACCATCGATTAAAGTACATATATCATTTCAAATACATTGATTTCAAACCTAAAATAGGGGATGGCGCTCCAAATTCGAGTGATGGAGCTGTGTCTTCGTTGTGCCTTGGATCTGGTTTATCATGTCTGCCGCAAACGCTATGCATGCACGCAGGATCGTCCTAAAATAGTGACAGATGGTATGCAATGAATGACCGAATAGAGTTTACACTTGTCGATACCTTTTACCGTGTCTCAGTACACAAAAGAACATTTCGACACGTTCGTATATATCAATGTTTGCACTGCTCGAAATGCCATACTTATCACAGAGAATATGCGAGAAGTGTATAAACATGTGAAGATACAACTTGAATTCTTGAAAAACAAGTTTGTGGGTAGACACGCATATTTTGTGGCATGAAAATGTGGCCGCATCACGTTGTTGAGAATAAATACCAACATGTTCTATTTGGTGCCAAGTATTCGTGTACAATGCACTTGGTTATTCGACAATATTCAAGCCACGTGGTTATGTCCTCTTCCAACTACTGCATCTTTTCTTTATCAGAACTCGTATCTAAATCAAACATAGATTCAATGTTGCGGTCTATTTCTAAAGATGAGTTCACCGTCGAGTCGTCCAACACCTCTTCGATTACTAGACGATATATAGTTATGAAAATAATGACTTTGAATATCAAAAGGAATTGCAGCCCTTAGAGAGAAGCTTGTATAATGCAAGAGTATTTGGTTTTCCGAATGCTGTAAATGGTTGTGAGTTCTAAATAGCAATCATATGTGAAATAAGAAATGACAATTACTGAAGGCAAACATTACAAACACGATTTGAAGCAAGTGGCATAAGCCATCCGGAAAAAAATACAAGAAAATTCAAATAAATGTCCAATACACGAAAAATAATATAAATAAAGCGATAAAATTAACAAAGCAATGCATACAAACATCGAGTAGCGCTTACCCCTTACGTGGAAAATACTGATTATCTCGCTAGAAGCAGTACTTAATAAACTTAAACCACAAGTACGATGTCTTAGGTGTACGGTACGAATTTCAATTTTCCTTGTCTCATAAGAACCATAGAGCAAACACGTGGAGATCATTGCCCTCCTCCACATGCCCAAACGACAGAATTTCGTTCATGCACTCCTTGACCAACATTCATCCTTTCTGATGTGATCTCGCAATTGAGGTCAAATTTGTTCCAACACTAACCATTTGCTCAAGGGAAGATAAAACCTTTCGGGCACCGTACTTTTTTTTTCTTTCCTTTCTCTTTCCTGTGTTTGCATTTCCTTGTCACCTCCGTCCTCTCTATCACCATCCATGCCCAAGTCAAAACTGCACTGTAACAGCTTCGTTGGGGCAATGCACACTTCGTTGAGTGAAAAACCCAACAAGGAGGTTCGATTGGGATGAACTACGTCAATTTGTTCGTTGTGGAAAGGTCCAAGTTAGATTTTTATCTGTAATTAGCTATTCCGTGAACAAAAAGGACTAGATTTGATATATTGAAAAAAGTCAAGGACCAGTGTGCAAATAGTAAAAGTTAGTTTTTAGGTCTAAGGTTCGAGAATGGGAAAAGAAGGAAACAAACGACGTGAATTTTTGCTATACTGTTGCTATGGTTTGGCTCGAGCTACAAAAACAGAAACCTCGTCGCTAGACTGTCACCTCGCCTTCGCTCGAGCGACAGTCTGTCGCTCAACTATCGCTGAGCCCTCTCTCGAGCGACAGTATTGGCCGGAAATTTTTATTTTTTTAAGGTTTTTTGTCCGGCCCATTCATTCCATAACCTACCAAAAATATCATAAAGCCACAAAATGTATTTCATAAGGTTGAACATTGAGAGAAACATATGTAGTGGGATCTTCTTTATAAATTTGGCATAAACCTTCATCATATAATTGGCTTTTGGTGAGAAAAACATCATATACATAATCCAAATACCAAACTGCTACTTTTTCCATATCGTCAGAGTTGCTGAAGATCAAAGAAAGGTAACTAGAGTTCCAGTTGGTGAAGAACGCGGTATTTTTCGTGCTTCCACATGAGATACAATTTCACAAAGCTAGAAGTTGCTTCAGGGAAGCAAAATCCTGGATAGCTCTTGGAATCGTAGCTGGGAATTGGTGTAGAAGCACATAATTCAGGAGAACTGTTGGAATTGTTGTCAAGAGATCCGATAGTACGTGTTGTCGCCTAATCCGGTAGACTGTTAGTTAAAGAATCATTTATAGTGGACTATTGACTAGCAAAGTGCCCAGAGTTTTTACCCAGTTGGGTTTTCCATGATTGTTTTGGCGTTTCTTTATTTCTTACTTTATCTGCGGTATTTAAACATAGGAAAAATTGATTTTCAGGTTTAACCATCTAGAATAATAATTAAATTAGTGACTTGTTGCTATTTAATTCTTGAGTTATTTCTAGATGAGTCAATCTTTGTCTATGATTCCATTCATTGACGGAAGCAATTATGCTTATTGGAAAGTTCGAATTAGAGCCTTCCAAGTTTTGGATTAATGTATTTGGATTAGCATTCAAAATGGATGGACTGAACCTTCAACTTCTATTGCCGGTGTAGTTACACATACTGATATTTCACTTTGGACTAAAATGAACTTAGATGAGTGTAATTGGAACAGTAAGGGCCTCCATGTCATGTTCATGGTTGTGTCTGCGAAAGAATTTAGGAGAGTTTTGATGTGTGAGACCGCTAAAGAAGTTTGAGATATTTTAGAAACCACACATGAAGGAACTAAAATGGTTAAAAATTCTAAACTGCAGATGTTAACCTCTAAGTTTGAAGAGATTAGAATGAAGGATGATGAATAGTTTCATGGATTTCATGTGAAGCTGAATGATAAAGTTAATTCGAGCTTTAACTTAGGTGAAAAGATCCCCGACTCCAAAATTGTGAAAAGTCCTTAGATCCATACCTGAAAGGTATAGATCTAAAGTTACTGCGATTGAAGAAAGTAAGGACTTAGACGCTGTTAAAATTGAAGAACTCGTATGATCCCTTCAAACTTATGCACTCGCCATCTCTCAACCTAAAAAGGTTAAATCTATAGCCATGAACACTGTTAGAGAAGAAGAGAGTGAGCCTACTGATTTCGAGACTCTTAGGGACGACGAAATAGCTTATTTCGTTAAAAAAATTCAAAAGGTGATGGGGAATAGGAGAAAGCCTCAATAGCGGAAAAATGAAGTCCCGAATAAATTCTTGAAAGATAGACATGAGAAAAATAACTCCAGGACTCCCGTTAAGAAAACTCAATCTGTTAGATGCTATGAGTGTCAGGGTTACGGTCACTATAGGAATGAATATCCTAATTTGAAGAAAAGTTCGAATAGAATGACCTGAGGTGTTAGCAGTGACCTTGAGTGATAATGAATCAAATTCGAGTGCTCGGAGTTATACATCTGGTGGTGAGGATGAATAAAGTTTCATGGCCTTCACTTCAGTAGCTATTATTGAATCTGATCATGAGATTGAGTAGAATGAAAGGGAGGAAAAGAGTGAAAAATTCGAGAAAGAGAAGGAGGATGAACCTGATATTCACGAATCTTATCGTGAATTATTTGAAGAGTGTCTTAAAATAAAAAAAAGGTCAATAAAGCTGTGTTGAAAAAAGTTAATGATCTGAAAAAAGAGAGAGATAGAGAAAAATTCGTGGGTGACCTTCAAGACTCTACTGAAAAACTGAGTGAATTGAAACTTGTTAATGAGAACTTGGAAGCAAAAGTTAAATCCCTAACGAGTGATCTTGAAAAATCTAACACTCAGCTCCAATCATTCATAAGTGGTTCAAAGAAATTGGATAATATATTGGGGATGAACAAGCCTGCTGAAAATAGACATGGTCTGGGTTACGTTCATAATGGTAATATTACTGCTAGTACATCCAAGATCCACGTTCGTCCCGACCACTAACAAAGCTCGAAATACTGGTTATCCTGAACCTGAGGTTAAGTATGCCTTAAGATTAAGACCTACTAAATAACGTAGGGTCAATCGTCCTACATATCAACAACAACCTATGAGCAGGTTTGAACCCAAATTTATTCCCACTTGTCACCATTGTGACGCACTGGGACACATAAAACATAGGTGTCATACACTTGTGACTAGAAGTAAAAGTCAGGATTTCTCTAACAATCTTAACTTTCTCACCAATCAAATTAGCCACTTAACTAAGATAATGACTCGGTTGACTAAAATCACTTCCACTTCTAAGAAGGCTTGAGTTAAAAAGAGTGACCTCCATAGGTCTGATGGTCTGTTGAATTGTTGTGCTGTCCATGTTGTACTTCAAGCTCAAAATAACTCTATGTGGTATCTTGACGGTGCGTGTTCTAGACATATATGTGGTGACAAAACTTTGTTTTCCTCTCTCGATGATTGGAATGGCGGTGTGGTTACATTTGGGGATGGAGCTACTATACCCATTTTAGGGAAATGTGTCGTTAATATATCTGGACTACCTGCTATCTCAGATGTACTATTTATGAAAGGGTAAAGTCCAACCTGTTAAGCATCAGTCAAATATGTGATGCTGATTTCGAGGTTGGTTTTGTTCAAAAAAGGTGTACCGTGTATGATTCTACTGGTAACATTGTCTTCGAAGGTGTAAGAACTTCAAATAATTGTTATGGAACTCTTCCTAACTCCAACTATGTGTGCAGTAGTGCAAAGATTGATGTAACTAAACTGTGGCATCAACGACTTGGTCATATGAACCATAAAAGTTTATCTAAACTCGCCAGAAAGAACTTGTCGTTGGCTTACCTAAGCTAGAAAATATTGATACCATTGTATGTGGCCCGTGTCAACAAGGTAAACACCTTAGGGTACCTCATAAACTAACCTCTAAGATCTTGACAATTAAGCCACTTGAGTTTCTTTATATAGACTTTAATGGGACCATCTAGGACCGAAAGTCTTGGTGGTAAATACTATATATTGGTAGTGGTTGACGCTTTCTCTTGATACACATGGATTGAGCTGCTGAGAGATCAAGCTGAGGTGTTCGTTCTTATCATCTCTTTATGCAAAAGACTTAGGAATGAGAAATACTTCATTGTATCACGAATTCGTAGTGATCATGGAAAAGAGTTTGAAAACATTAATTTTGAGAACTTTTGCTTAGAGGAGGAAATCCAGCATGAGTTTTCCTCGCCGATCACTCCACAACAAAATGGGGTTGCTGAGAAAAAAATCGTGTGCTTAAAAAAATAGCTAGAGTCATGCTTCATGGTAAGGGACTAGCTATGCATTTCTGGGGTGAAGCCATCAACACTGCGTATCACATAGCAAATAGGGTTTATCTTAGACCTAAAATTGATATGACAACTTATGCAATCTGGAAAGGTAAACATCTACTGTCAAGTACTTTCGTGTGTTTGGCAGTAAGTGGTACATTTTGAGAGATAGAGAGAATATGTGAAAGTTTGATTCCAAAAGTGATGAGGAAATCTTCTTAGGATCTCCAAAAATAGTCGAGCGTATCGGGTTTACAATAATAGTACACGAGTTGTGATGGAATCCATCAACATAGTGGTAGATGATGCATGTAGTGAGAGAGTGATTGGAAGAGATTGGGTAGAGTTGGAACCCTTAAGTGTTGATCCCAACGCAGTAATTGAACCTAGTAAAACTTTAGGTCCCAAACCCTCACATACGACTTATGGATTAGATATACCTAATAAGGAGTCCACACCTGATGAAAAGTCTAAACATCCTAAAGAACCTTCGTCCAGAGTTAAGACAGATCATCCTAAAGTTAACATTATTGGGGATTTAGAAGAAGGGATGAGACTTCGTAAGAGAGTTTTGAACAATCTGACATATGCTAGCTATGTGTCTCAAATTGAGCCTAAAAAGGTTGAAAAAGCCATTAGGGATGAATGTTGGGTTAACACAATCCATGAAGAGCTAAATCAGTTTGTCAGAAACAAAGTATGAGATTTAGTTCATAGGCCTGATGATTGTAATGTTATAGGTACTAAGTTGATTTTTATGAATAAAATCGATGATCAATGTACTATAACTAGAAATAAGAATAGGCTAGTTGTCCAATGATATACTCAGGTTGAAGGTGTAGACTTTGATGAAACATTTGCCCCGATAACTAGACTTGAAGCCATTTGAATTATCCTGGATGTTGCCTACACTTCAGGTTTCAAATTATATCAAATAGATGTCAAAAGTGATTTCATGAATGGAATACTTCAGGAAGAAGCCTATGTTAAACAATCTAGATGAATCATTGATCCTAAATATCCTGATTATGTCTATAGGTTGAATAAAGTTTTTTATGGTCTTAAACAAGCTCCTATAGCTTGGTATGATAGACTTACTGCATATCTCTTGGAACATGGTTTCTTGAAAGGTTGTGCAAATAGAACTCTATTTATTAGACATATTGAGGAAACTGTCGCCATAGATCAGATCTATGTTGATGACATCGTTTTTGGATCACCTGTAGGTTCTCTTGCTCATGTTTTTGCTGAATACATGAAACAATAATTTGAGATTAACATGATTGAATAATTAAACTACTTTCTTAGTCTCCAAGTTAAACAAACAAATGATGGATTATTTATATCTCAATCGAAATATGCAAAAAAAATTGTCAAACGTTTTGGCCTAGACAGCAAGAAACACACTAGAACCCCCATGAGCACTAATGTCAAGTTAGGTCATGATAATACAGGTAAAAGTGTTATTTCAACACTGTACAGGAGTATGATAGGTAAGTTACTCTATCTTACTGTAAGTAGACCGACATAGCCTTTAGTGTAGGGATTTGTGCACGCTTTCAGGTTGATCCCAAGGAATCTCACCTGAGCGTCGTGCGACGCATCGTCATATATGTCAATGGAACCCTAGATTATGAGATCGTGTACTCTCGGGACTCTAATCTAGATCTTACGGTTATTCCGATGCCGATTGGACTGGAAATGCCGATGATAGAAAAAGTACTTCTGGAGGTTACTTTTATGTTGGGGCTAAACTTGTAGCTTGGATGAGTAAGAAACAAAATTTTATCTCATCATCCACAGCAAAGGCTGAATATATAGCCACAGGAAGTTGCTGTACTCAACTGCTTTGGATGAAGCAGATGTTGAGAGATTATGGAATTGAGCAGGGTATGATTACTATGATTTGTGATAACACTAGTGCTATTAATATTTCCAAAAATCTTGTTCAACACTCTCGAACCAAACATATTGATATACAACATCATTTTATTCCAAAACTTATGGAAACTCATGTTGTTACTTTTGAGCATATCTCTAAGAGAACTAGTTAGTCGACCGATTTACCAAGTCATTAGATGGTCTTCTATTAGAATCTCTTCGGACGGCTATTGGAGTTTGTATGCCTCATTGATTATGATTTTGTTTATGCATGCTCGGATTTTTCACTATGTGACATTGATATATGCATGCATCATATTTGCATTTTTTAAATACGTTGTTTTTATTTCTACTTTTAATTTATATGTGTTTGACAATTTTTTTTGCTGAGCGCATTCATGCTTTCAATTAAAAAATAAACAAAAAAATAAAAAAAAATTAGAATTTAGAATTTGTTTTGAGCTTATCATTCATTGTACTTGGCAATGTTGGTTGTGATCAAGTATGAGTTTATTTGATGAGTTGTAACATGATTTTCATTGCTGACTTAGGTTATTTATGGAGTACTTAGTATAGGTCTCTTCATATACCATCTGCACTACACACACTATGAATTTGTTAGTGGGACTCTACCGCGTGTGTGAAATTTGGGATGGCTGTCACATGTTAATAGGGTAGCTTTGAACATGATTTGATTTTATTTATTAGACCTAAGCTCAAGAGTATCCCAAAAAATATATGAGCTTCAATACTTAAGGTTGTAAAAAAAATATATGCTAAAAGTTAGGGAGAGAAAAGAAATGATCTCTACAAAATGAGCTTTCATGTATAAGTTCTAATGCACTGAACTTGGTTTGAATTTTATAAGTAGAGGAATATCTTTATTGGCAGTGATGTTATGCAAGTCCATTATCACAAAATTAAGGTTTGGAGTTCTACTACCTGAGGATTATTGGCACTTTACACATATGAGCCACTTATACAATTTACTACATAATTAACTTAGATCAAATGTGTGGGAAGATTTATTGTTCATTGCTTACACTTATGCATGATAATACCTGCTTCGTTGGGTTCATGTATGGTATTTCTTGGTCCATTGTCATCTTATGACAAAAAGGAGTAGTGACAGAAAAAAAGATGATGTTTTGTGACTGGTTGACTAAAAAATAATTAGTTGATATAGTTTCAGTTTTGCTAAATTAAGTTTTTGATGTTTTAGTAGTATCGATATTTCATTTTGGTATGTTGGGTTGCATTGATACTACATCTTAATTTAGCATATGTTGTGAAACTAAAAACATAAAATATGAATTACAAACTGCTCAAATCACTTTTACACTTGAATTGTTTGAACTATGTTTAGTCTTGATCCTGTTTCACATACATTTTACACTTAGTATTTGAGTTGTCTATTTTAAGAAACGTGTACAAAAAAATGAAATGTAGAAATCATTCAAGACAGTTATAAGTTGTGTCATTGGTTTTTAGTTTGTAATTTTAATACTGCATTGACTTAGATTGTAATTTTGTCACAGAATGCCAAATGGGGAACTTGTTAGGTTTTTAGTTGTAATTGGCTATTCTGTGAACAAAAATGACTATATTTGATATGTTGTAAAAAGTCAAGGAGTGGTGTGCAAATAGTGAAAGTTGGCTTTTAGATCTAGGGTTCGAGAATGGGAAAAGAAACAAACAAACGGCACAGATTTTCACTAGATTGTCGCCAAGGTTGGACTCGAGCTACGAAAACAGAAACCTCGTCGCTAGACTATTGCCTCGCTTTCGCTCGAGCGACAGTGTTATCCGAAAAAAATTTAATTTATTTTTTAAGGGCTTTTTGCCAGGCACATTCATTCCATAACCTACCTATAAATATCCTAAAGCCACATAACGTATTTCATAATGTTGAACATTGAGAGAAACATATGCTGTGAGATCTTCTTCATTTATTTGGCTTCAACCTTCGTCGTATAATTGACTTTTGGTGAGACAAACATCAATTACATAATCCAATTACCAAACTACTGCTTCCTCCATATCCGTCAGAGTTGGTGAAGATCAAGGGAAAGTGATTGGAGTTCCAGTTGGTGAAGAACGTAGTATTCTTCGTGCATCCACAGGAGATATGCGATTTCACAAAGTTAGGAGTTGTTTCGGGGGAGCAGAATCCAGGAGAGCTTTGGAAATTGCAACTGAGAAATGGTGTAGGAGCACAGAATCCAAGAGATCTGTAGGAATTGCAATCAGGAGATCATATAGTACTGTCGTCGTCTAATCTAGTAGACTGTAGTTAAAGAATCGTTTATAGTGGATTATTAACTGACAAAGTAATCGGAGATTGTACCCAGTTGGGTTTCTCCGTGATCATTCTTGTGTTTCTTTATTGCTTACTTTATCTGCGGTATTTAAACATAGGAAAAATTGATTTTCATGTTTAACCATCTAGAGTAATAATTAAATTAGTGACTTGTGGCTAAATAATTCTCGAGTTATTTTTATTCCGCATTATTACCTATTCACCCCGTCTATGTATTATTAGGATCGAACTACATAATTATCAGTCCGATTGGAGGAGCTGCACAGTATGAATATGGTGATAATAGAATGGTAGGGTTAAAATGGTGGAGAGCAATGTTGTATATTTCCAATTGCATTTGAGGGCAAAAAAGTCCATCAAGGCTCAACGGCATTATCCACTTTATATCCGTCCTGACAAAAAATTGACTCCTTGTAGTGTGTTAGCAGGCGAGGGTGTAGGAAAATGAGATGTAGTAAAAAAAATCATTAAAATGAGCATCAAACTGTGGCTTAATTTCAGCAATTTTGAACAGAAGAATAATAAATAAAAAAAAATTAAGAGCGTAAAAGTTATTGATTTGAGATGTGAATTTCCCACATTAAAGTGATATGTTTTCAATCCAAAAAAGAAAAACTTGCTGCCTTCAATTCTTAAGTTAGTATTTTAATTGGAGAATTTTCAAACTTAAATCAACTTTAATTTCTCAATGTTTTTGTTTACTCAAAA
>CAIGRO010249457.1:0-14700 GCA_903798355.1 Fraxinus baroniana
AATGTTGTTACAACTTGTCTCTAATCAAGAAAAAAACTTCCAAACATAATGTGGGAACTAACCATGCCCTGCAGTTAGGTCAACATCTAAGATTACAAAGCAATAACCTACCTTGTAACATTCTAACAAGTACGGGCATTTATCACATTGATAGTTTCTAAATAGCCATATGCTATATAACTAAATCAGCTTTGCACAAAGTGTAGAAGTGATAAGTTTCGTAGTTGATGCATAAACACACCCTTGTGTGTGCATATTGTGAACAATCAACAATAAGCAAAATCTTCTTGCACAGAAAACTAAAAATCTCTCCGTATTCTTTCCCTTTTCTTACAGCACTTTGGATCCATGTGGAGCATCATGTTCCACTTCAAGTACCTTGATACCCTGCAATCAAATCTAAGAGAAATTATGCTTCAAATATTATTCCTAGTGTGATAGAAAAACCTCTGTTACTATTAAGTCAATCCCATTTCCCACTCAAAGTCTTTTTTTTGAATTCTAAGTTTGAATCTCCTCTTTGAAATATGGCTAAATCGAAAAATCCCAAAATCGCAACTTTCACAAAAGAAATATTAATCTAATCTCCCTCATCACCAGGCCTTGTGCACACAACATAAGAAATTGAAGTAGAATCTCATTGCACTTAAAAATCACCTTCAATCATTTTGTCAAAACCAAATTGCTTAATTTAATTTCCTAATTGAATTGAACTGAGGAAAGATTCTTAGTTGGAACCCTAGTTAGAGAATTTCTCTCATCTAGATTCACAAAACTCCAGACCACTGCATTAAATAGCACGATTAGATGCAAGATAACGGGATTAAAAGAACAAACGAAATTCACCTTGTCAGGCTTTGAGAGGTAAGCATGCAATTTTACAGCTTCAAGCGGCGTTGCTGCCGATGAATCGATCTCATTTTATAGCTTGGGTAGTGAATCTACTTGCAAAATTCAGATTGAACTTTGAGTGACTCTACAACTTTAACTACAAATTTGTTGTAATTCACAGTTACACTTTTATGTGTGTAGAGTGTTGTACATAGTTTGAAATTTTATGTCAATGAAGTTACCAATAATCTCATTAGTGGAGAATTTGTTACCTTTGTGTTTGCAAGTTGAATGCTATATGCTTTTGCTTAACCAAAGTCATTTAGGAGGAAAGTATTTATTTCAGCAAAGATCAACTGCTATTTTTCGTCTGTATATTGGCATTCTGTCTGAAGAAATTGATTCTATTGGATACAAAAAAATTGGACAGTTTGGCCTAGGAAGAAATTGGTATAAATTAGATTATATTAACAATATAAATGAAAATGAACATTGTAATAAAGAATAGATATATTACTTACCTATTATTTGCACATGGTAAGCAAGGCACCATCTCTATTTCCATTCTTTTCTTCCTATTTTTTTTGATGTCTATGTCGATAAAAAATGATGATGATAGCAATAAATAATGGACAACATTTAACACTGAATTGGCAGATTTCATGATTTCTTGTGGTGTATGAATGGTATTGCTACAATCATATATCCTAAATTTCCACTCACGAAAATTTACATGGAAGAGATACCAGTTTGTGCCTGCAAATTCGCATGGAATCAATAAAGAATTGCATGTTGTCCATGCTTTACCAGCCATTGGTACAATACCGATTACATATGCTTCTAAACGTTGTATATCAAGGAAACGTTGACCTCTGCTTGTAGTTTTTTCTTTTATGCTTTCCTTCATTATATAGTGGTTATCACATTCGATTTCAAAGCCAAAATCTAAAATTGCATACTCTTTTGAACCAAGATTGGAAGTGTTGATACATCGTCTCAACAACGTAAGCTCTTCTTCAAGAATTTAGTGATAAATAAATGCAAATTTAATAGAGTAAGTATATAATAAAATATTTTAGAATGAATGAAATTTACTAACTTTAATATTGATCTTTTGTGTAATATCCATAATAACTTCCACTGTATCTCGTTTATAGAAATGATCACTTCCATGCTCCCACTGTGCCCTGCGTAATATAATTTGAATTAGTTGAAATATATAGAAGCAACATTACAATATTTAAGTTATTGAGTTTTCACCTGGATGGATTTTTTAGTATCCAATCTCTAAGTTGTGTGTAATTTTCCATAGGGTAGTCCTCCAAAGGAAAGCTCTTTCGAAATTGTATTTCTTTTCCTTTATTTTTTTTTTCCTCCTTGAGACATTGAAGTTCTATGAATAGAAATATCTTCTTGGAGGCAATATATGGCAGTTTGAATGTTGGATTGCCATTCAGATAACTTATTCAACATGCTGTTATTTTCTTCACTGATGTATGATGTTATAGAAGCCATACCGGTATTTAAGTAAGTCTGCATGCTTGACCGTATGTCTTCGTGGTGTTGTTGTTACCACTCTTGTTGTTGTTGAGAGTGTTGTTGCTGCCATTTTTACTGATGATCGATGATCTCCATTTTGAATGTGTTGTACAAATTCGATAAACTGATGCCCGGTGTTGTCTATAAAGATTAAGCATATCCTCCATGTCTTCTCTGGTGTTGTCTATGTAGATTGAGCATATCTTCAATTTCTTGTTTAGTGACATAATTGGATTCAATGGAGAAGCTTTGTCCTACTCCAACTGCAGCATTTGTTATAGGATGGGCAGCACTGTTATCTTGGTGTGCATAATTGTTTATCTCTCCCCTTACAATGTCATCGAGTATGTGATGTTTATTATCATGCGGTAAAGAAAGAGTGGTATACCAAATTCTTTCCAACTATTCCTCATCAGGAAGTAGAATTGCAATCACTTCAATCTAAGATTATTTCAAAAAAGATATAATTAAATGGGATTATTTAAAAATATATAATTAAATGTATAAAGAGATAGAATGAAATAGTGAAAACACATTTTTTGTAGCCAAGTATTTTTCTTAATCGTTTATTCAGTCAAAAATTTATTGGGCTTCCATCTATGTATTCTTGGAGCCTGTGCGATTTTGTATCTTTGGCCGTCAAATTTTGCTCCAATTCAAGGAAAAGCCTCGTATATCCAATACTAAAAATAATTAACATAAAAATTAGATAATATATATAAACTCTATATTTGCAAGAGAAGAAAAATACTAACATGAGTAAATACCTGAAATGCAAGTAGATATCATGCAATGCATATTTACATTCATATTCTTGATTCTATTGCATCTTGTGTAGTCTTTGGAGGTGGGATTGTTGCAACAAATTCAATAAAAGAAAGTATGCTTTGCGTCCCCAAGCATACTCGATGAAGTTGTTAACATCGTCAACCATACTCAGAGTTTTATAATCAATATGTCTTCTAGTAGGTGTTAATACACACCCAACCAACATAACCAACCCTAGCTTAAACTTATCTTGTTGATGTTGACATAGATGAAATGCTTGAAAAAGCATTGTCATGCTAATTGTTTTTGTACCATTGAAATACTGGTTTCTAAGCGCATTATTGTTGGAGTTTAGAGGAGTTGATATCTCATGACATGATAAACCTGTTATAAGACAAAATTCTTGCAAACCAAAACGTGACAAATGGTCATCCAATTTAACCCAAACTTCATTGTTTTCCCCACAATCCACAAGTCTCATTATAAATTCGTAGATTAATCTACTGCTAAATTGTTGTCTTTCCTCTTCTTTGTACATCGCTCTGTGTATAAACCCATGAAATTTACTACTCAATAAACATGCTTGTTCATCTGCATCTATAAGCTCTACGAAATCCTTAATATAGCTATAATTTGGAAATTGAGTAATAGTGGCAAAATACCATTGATGTGGAGATGGTAGACACTGTAAAGACATCTGCAAAAAATACATACAAAATTTAAATTGTATAGAATGTATTAAATGGGAAGAAAATTGAATGGAATTTATTAAATTGTATGTCTAATCCACTACCATTTTCTATGACGACAATTCTATAGACAATTTCAAACCCAAACACTAAGTATACTAAGTTTCCAATTTTACTATTTTTGTATTATGATGAAATGTGATAGGAATGTAATGGTTGGAGAAGTCTAGCTTTTTAAGTGTACTTTCTAAAGAATAAATTGGGGGGGGGGGGGGGGGGGGNGGGGGGGGGGGGGGGGGGGGGGGGGGGGGGGGGGGGGGGGGGGGGGGGGGGGGGGGGGTAGTTGAGTGGGTAGGTGAAGGTGTGAATGCAAAGTAGTAGAATTAATAATAAATCTAGGAAATTTGTTAGATATCATATGGAAATTTTGTTTTAATTAGCTTTGATTCATTTAGTTCTACTAATATGGTGAAAATTCAAATACTAAACAAACTATAATTTAGATAAAAATGTTTTCAAAAGAAGAAATGATTTTTTTTTTCAATAATTAATTCACCTGACAAAATAAACTTTACATCACAAGTTTCTTTAAAACTTCTCATTAGAAGCTAACAAAATAAACTTTACATCACAAGTTTCTTCAAAACTTCTCATTAGAAGCTAAACATTAGACTCAAATTCAATTTATTGGAATGAGACAAAAGCAACAAAACCTACATTAGCTTTTACAAAATTATCAGGTGGATCATGCTATTCAATTGTTTAACATTTTTCATTAACTTCATCAGGAGATTTACTCAGTGCAATTGCTTTTTTTCTTTTGCCACTATCATCTTTTTCACCTCCCTTCTCATCGGAAGCGAAACATAATTCTCTTTTTACGAATGATTTATTACAATCTCCTCGTGTAAAATGCAGTGATTTACCGCAACGTTTAAAAAATGCTGCAAAAGACTTTTTTGCAACGGTGAATAAACGTTGCAAAAAAACGGCAACACCGACCTTTGCAACACTTGGAAAAGCACTGCAAAAGGTCTTTTGCAGCGTTTTTTGACCTTTGTAAAAGGTCCTTTTTAGTGTAGTGTATAAGGAAGATGACATCATATTTGTACTCTTCTCTATTTTTCTGTTTCACAGCTTTGACATAGAAAAATAACTCTTCATCTCTAAGAGTGAGAATTGATTCTAGAAGGGTTGTTTCATGAAAGAAGAAAAGTGAATGTAAATGTAAATGTAAATGAATGTGATGATAATTTAATATATTTTTTTACCTGAGGTACTTCTTTCATTAACATAAGTGCTGAGCATTGTAAAAACTTTTCAGCAGGTTCTCTTATTAGTGTAGCATGAATACATCCCGATGAATCTTGCAATTTGATATAAGCTCTTGCTCTGTTAGTAAGACAATATAGAATTCATTCAGAATTGATAGATGATATAACCGATGAAAAATATGAAGTGTATTGTACTAAATTCACTATCACCTTGGAACAGCACGAGATTGAGAATATCTACAGAATGAGTAGCAATGGATTTCATCAAAATTAGCATAAGTAGATTTATTGCAGTTGTTGCAACACATATACTAGAAGGATTGATCATGTTGTGCTATATCTCCTTTTGCTCTAAACCAAAAGTAGTTTTGCTACGATAATAGAATAAAAAATACATTGAAAAGTGGTGGAAGAAAAATATAGAATATGACTATTAAATATAAGAATAAGTCACACACCACAAGCAAAAGATCTATATTTCTAATATGAGTGATTTTGTCTTCTCTTGGAACAGACACCCTTGAGGAAGTCAATTCGTAATAAAACTTTTTAGTCACAATGTCGTTGAGCTTTTGAAGATTTGTATCCACCCTTCGTATATGAGATTTATCAGAAGAATAAGAAATAAAGAAAATACAAAAGATTCATCTAAATAGTAAATCAAACAAAGGCTATAAAATTAATTGAGTGAGCAAAAGTGAGCACCAGGACTTCAATCTAGTAGCCTCTTCGAAAGGAGGATCAATGATGAAACAGCTGCTTGGTTTCGTGGATATTGATAGTCCTATCACAATATAATTTAATTTAGTGAAAATTTCTAACCGAGGAAATAATGGATGAATACATATAGTTATGTAAACCTCACCATTAAAAGATGACACTTTAAGTTGCTTTCCAAGAACTATTGGTCTCTTAGTCAAATTATCTGATATAACACTACATTCTCTCTCCACAAAAACCATTCCACATCGTTAAAACTATTATCTGAAAGCTGTGAGAAAAGATTAGAATGTAATAGTTATATATTAGTTATATATTTTCTAATGAGATAAACTAAGTAGATATACAAATTAATCATTCACAAGGATGGCATCTTGGACATAAGACTGTGATCCAAAGTGTGTCTGAGTTAATCTTTTTGGTCGAATATCAATAGCTGCTCCAATGACAGCTAAAAAGATAGCAAATAAATAAATAAATAATTAGTAGGTGTATATAAAAATAAATAATAAGTAGTTATATTATATAATATATATATATATATATAATGGAAAAAGAAGGTATTTTAGAAATTACAAATATGTGTGTTTGTATCCATGTAATCTTGCACTTGATGAAAATGAGTAAAAACATATGTAGAAGATAGTAGTGCAAATCTTCCCCAATCTCTTTTATTTTAGTTGTTCCAGAAATTGTCCATTGGAATTTACCAATGCTCTCTCTAAACTGAGGTGGTGTGTACTTGACCGTTGCATTCGATATCAAATATGTCTTGGATAGAATGAATCGATCTTCAAGAACTGATATATTGTGATCGAAAATAGTAGCTTGCACCTTATTCCCCTTTTATTATATATATATAAAAAAAAGTATGAATTAAATATGAAAAATATAAGGAATGACCATGTATAGTTAATTAAATAAAAAATACGAGAAAGTATACCTCTGTGTCTATTAATGTCATTTTTAAGAATCGGGTAGAACCATTCCTAGCACATTTCGGTGAACTCTTTTAAGCAACAATAACTTTGGCAGTCCAGTCACTTTTGCTAGGATGAATAATAGGGATGGTCTTGTAGTTGTTACTCATTTTCCCTTGAAGAAGAAAGTATAGTTAGACACACTAAAATCATCGCTTTAACAACAACAATAATAATAATAATAAAATTAAGCGTAAATGAGCTTAACTTACAATAGAAGAAGAAGAGGAAATGCACAGCAGTATGAAGGAAATGGGATTATATATACATGAAAGTGTAGTAGTACTTATAATTATTATTTTTGCTTTTACATTTCTATGATTAGATTTCTTTCTTTTTTTATTGTCTCTTGTAAGAAAAGTGTGGATGTCTTGACAGAAAGGTATGGTATGAAAATGCACAATCAAATCAATCAAGGCAAAAATAATATTGTACATACATATATGAGATATTCATCTTTCACTGAAAAATGGAATATATATTTGTTATGTATATGAGTTGTCCTTTCCTCTATCCTTCTCCAGCCTTCGTGAAAAGTGGAGTATCAATGTTTACGTGAAAAAATGGATATCAGTCTCTCCATGAAAAACAGAATATCAGCGTGAAAAAGGGAGTATACATATTTACTATCTACTAAGATTTTTGTAGTGATTTCAAATCAAATCAAACATATAAAAAAAGTTACAAACAAACTAATTTTTAATTCTAACAGGACATGCACGGACGGTTAGCAATGGCATGCCTCCGCCTGCAATGGAGGCACGAGCGTGCCTATGCCTCCGTTGTGCACGGAAGAATCCGTGCCTTCGCCCACAACGGAGGCACGAGCCGTGCCTCCGCTGCGCACGGGGGCAACCATCACTCTGAAAAGTTTTATTACCACTTTTTTAGCTTGCCTGAGAAAAAATAATCAATAATACCTCTAGAAAATAATATGATTATGATAATTATTCATCTTACATCGAGTTTTACAAAATCCTTTGTTTGTTTTCTTTTAATTAGCTTGTCCAAACAATTCATATTTAATTGACAAATATGCAGCAGCAGCATCAGAATCAACATCCTACAATCTTGATTTGATGATGAAATGACTTGCCTCATTTAACATCGTGAAACATGTTAAACAGACAACTTGCAAAAATCTTTAAGCTAGCTTAAACAACTGAGCTCGTACGCACCCACTGCACACCATCTTCATATTTTTTTTGTTATTTAATAACACTCTTATCGGTTTCCACAAATTGATGGGCAAAACAAAACTCTAGAAACCTCAACAGAAAAATGAAAAATAATTGAACATAGCATTAGAAAATAATATGATTAGCATAACAATTCATATTACATTTTCAACGGAGTTTATTTAATACCAATGCCTGAGAATCCTTTGTCTGTTTACACCTAAGCCATGCAGGATATTGGCTGAAAATATTGAGACTATTCTCATCCTCAGAATTCCGCAGCATAAGAAGAAAGGAATATGGGCGACCTTGTCCCCCAAACATCTTGCATGCTCAAAGATGTATTCTTAGTTGACAGTTATCCTGTAATTTGTTAACTACAGCAGGATCAGAATTAACATCCTCTGCATTCTTGACGACGAAATGGCTTGCCTCATTAGCCTCATTTAGTATCATGAAACATGTAAAGAGACAACTTGTAAAAATCTTCAACTTAAAATAACTATCAAATGTTTGATATATGCCAAGCCATTCCCTATAGTCAACATAAACTACAGTAAGAAGTTTCCAAATTAAGTTGATGAGAAAATCAAATTATACTACATAAAAATAGCGTACCTTATGGAACATATTCATCAAATGGTTGTCGGATACAACAATAATTTTCAACCTTACATTTCTTTTAAGCAGTTGAAAAGAAGAAGGTAGTAAACAATTGGTGTAAAAGAAAAGGCGATGGATTAAGACTTGCTTTTACCTATTTGTTGATTGGAATGAGCTAATTCATGTAATTTGAATAGAGTAATGTTTGATGTATAATAAGAGTTATATCAAACTTTCATGCAGCGAGTTTAAAAAAAGGAAGGTAAAAAAATTACATAACTACAGATAAAACTTCTCTCCAAACAATATTTTGGTACAATGAGAATGGATTTCACTGGATAATATCGGTTTGGGAAGAGTTTTAACACACATACTCATTCTTACCCTTGATAAAGCAACATACAATTGTCCATGAGAGAATACATGTTCTAAAAGATATATGCCTACATACTCTAAAGTTTGTCCTTGAGATTTGTTTATAGTCATTGCAAACCATGGACGAATTGAAAATTGAGTTCTCTTAAAACGGAAATATTGTTTTATCAGATTTAAGTGGTATAAAAAGAATATGGGGATAAAAAACTTTCTTGCCATTATATTCTCCAACAACAATTTCTGTACAAATAACATTTCGTTCGAAGTGTTTACATATTAATCTTGTTCCGTTACACATCCCTTATGTGGGGTTAATATTTCGTAGAAATATAACATGACAGTCAATCTTAAGTACTAATTGATGTGGTGGTATACCAATTGGAGTCAATGAATTGAAGAAGTCTTCTTGCATGGGTTGATCTGGTGTCTAATGTTTTATTGAAACTATAATAAGTATAAGCATTACCTGGAAAGCGATCTATGATAATACTATTGATGTCATCAACATGTTCATTCTTTAGGGCTAAAATAACTTTATTAATCATATGATAAAGGTTTTTTGAATAGTCATCTATATCAGGAAACACAACATATATTAATTTATGTAATGAAATATTATCTTCCTCATAGCAGACCAAAGCTTAACCATACCACATGAATGTTCTTTTTCTGTACCAACCATTTCCAATCCGAAGTAAATATTCACAGAAAGAATGATCTAAGAGAGGTCATATATTTCGAACTAATTTTATTTTTGTAAAATGGGGCCACAGATAAGAATTAACTAAACTCGTTGCAATTATATCTTCTTTACTCCCTCTTTGGACAACATGTAAGATTTGTCGAAAATCCCCACCCAAAACTATTACTTTTCCACCAAATGGTAACTCACTATCGGTTATGTCTCTTAACATTTTATCCAAAGCTTCCACAGCCTGACAATTTATCATTGGAGCTTTATCCTATATAATTAGTTTTGTCATTCTAAGCACATCAGCTAAAGCAAATTGTTTACTTACTACACAAACACTGTCATTATGAATATATGAATATGAAGTGGAATCTTAAACCTGGAATGTGATTCCTACCTCCAGGCAATAAGCCATCAGCTACTCCTGATGACGCAGTTGCTAAAGCATTTAAACCTCTTGATCTAACAGCTGCAAGCAATGCACGATATAAAAAAGTCTTCCCTGTTCCAATTGGACCATTAATAAAATACATATCACCAACATCACCAAAAACTTTACTAAAATGGGCATCATAAGCATTTTTTTGGTCTTGGTTAAGACTACCGACACATGAAATATCATTATGAGATATTAACATGCCTAATTCTTTACCAACCAATCTTTCTAATAATTCATCTTCCTGGATGCCAACATCATAAATAAAATCCATAATCATTCAAACATTTGCCAAGTGGTTCTAAGAATGAATCTATAGACTTCAATGCTTTCACCTCTACACTATTCACACTCATATTTTTTCGCAAAAAATCTTCAAGCATAAATCCCTTAAACTCATTCCATAGTTTTTTTGGATCATCGGGACTACAAAATGCTAAAAGAGTTGCAAACAATCTGCGTAAAGAATTAAACATTTGATAATTGCAGGCTTCTTGTAAACATAGCTGACAACTATTATTTCCTTGTAACAATGCAGCTTCCCAAAAGGTTTTCACTGAAATGCCATCTACAAATTTAAGATCTTCAAAAGACGTCGGTCCTCTAACATGATTTAACAATATCCGCAAGTAATATCTTTCTCCTTCTCTAGGATTTGTTGCTACAACCCCCCAGCCACAGTGCCCTTTTTTTTTCTTGTTAGCCCAACATTTGCCCTGTGCATCCCAGACAAAATATTCAGGGAATTCTCTGCACAACAACTTCCTAGCTTCTTGATTAGTAATATTGGTGGTAAAAAATTCTCTCAGCATCATTTTTTTGGAAGAAATCAAATAACTTTACTAAGATTATCAGTATCTCTATAAGTAATCAATTGCTTATTTTCTAGATGTAACGGTAAAGAAATAACAGCTGGACTCATTTCATAAAGAGTAAATCCATTGCTTCTGGAGGAGAAACCTATCTACCAGACTGAAAACGTTCTATTTCATCAGCGCTGTCAATTCTATTCTCATCACATAAAGAGAAATTAACCTTGTCATATCCTTTGTAAACATATTTGTACAAATATTTAATAGCTTTTATTGTTGAACAAATTTATACATTCATATGACAGTCATATTTAGATAGCAAATAAGGATTATAAGGTACAACCCATCTATTATCAAGTTAGTTTTCTAACTTTAACCTTTTTGCCATGATTTCGCCTTCTCTATATTAGATAACAAATAAGGATTATAAGGTACAACCCATCTATTATCAAGAATTTGTTTCCTAACTTTAACCTTTTTGCCATCATTTCACCTTCTATATTTAGGATAAGAAGCTTCTTCGAAGGAAGTATGTGAAGTATAGCTATGTGGATAACGACTCTTACATTTTCCACCATTTTCCATGCACACATTATTTGGATTTAAAATACCACAAGGACCATGCATCATGTTTTGACAACAACAGAGTGTAAATAAGGATACTTTGCATAATCGGGAATTTCATTACTTACAATTTCATCTACCTTTTCAGGAGAAATAATTTTTGAGCCCGATTTCAATATAATTAAGAAGTTAGCGTGCGATAAACCTCTTTTTTGGAATTCAATAACACACACACACACACACACACACACACACACACATATACATATATATATATATATATATATATATGCAGCCACTGGTCCAAATATACATCTTTTGAACATATCCTTCTTCAGTTCTTCTAATTTAGATCTAAAGATGCGAGAGACCAAATCAAGTCTATTCTGAACTTCGTCACAAAATTTTAACTCCTGCTTAATCTCATGCCAATTGGAGTTGCATGTAATTGTCAAAAAGATATCAGGTTTTCCAAATTTTTGAATTAATGTCATTGGATCCATGTATCTTTTGCTCAAATCTCTAGGGCCTCCTATGAAGGACGATGGCAAAATAGTTCTTCTACCTACATTTGAACCGCTAGTTTCACCGTTTTGTACACTATCAACAATTCCTTTATAAAGCTCTCTATGTATCTGTGTTTGATTGTTACGGAAGTAATCTAACGTGGAAGATTCAACTTTAACATAAATGTCAACTTTAACATAAAGCATTAGAAGATTCTTTTGATTGAGGATAACAATCTGGAAGTTGTCCTTTTTCTTGCTCATCACTATCCATAACAGAAACAACTATACACAACAAGAAATTAAATAAAATGTTAGACCAAACCAAAGTCCCAATACTCAAGAAGCAGGGAACTTAACCTAGAGTGGAACAAATCAAAACAATAACAAGATGGGGGTAAAAAATTATTATATTCAAAGATGTTTTTTTAATCGAGGATAACAAGCCGGAGGTAAAAAAAAGAAAGGGGAGTAAATCCATGGATTGAGCTGCACAAAATGGTTTGAGAAAATCACTCTAAAAAATGTCCACCTGGCTCCTTCTCACACACGAAGACACCCGGAGCCTCCGCTCTCCTTCTCACACGGAGACACCTTGCGCTTCCGCGCAAGGAGGAAGCATTCTCACACGGAAACACCCGGGGATCTCCGTGCAAGGAGGAGGCACGGGCAGTGCCTCCGTGGCCGAAGGAGACACCGCCGTGCCTCTTTTCCACGAAAACCCTCCATGCCTTGAGGAGTCACAGCGAGATGCATGCTTGTGCCCCCATGCCTGAAGGAACCACCGCCATCAACGAGAGTGGTGCACCTATTTTTCACTACACAAAGACTGTGCCAGTGGAAAAATCTGCGTGACTAATACCAGAGCAAGCACTTGAAAAATAGGAATCGTGGCAAGAACAAGAATACATATTGCACTCAACCAACGCTGAAAAAACGTAAAACTCACCCCAGCCTGAAGCCCAACAGATCCGGGAAAGGAAGTAAAAGAGGATAAAGAGAAAAGGAAAGGATTGGGCTGGTATACCGTACCGCGAGAAAACGAAGAAGAAAGTGGGAAAAAAAAGAAGAGGATTGGGCACATGGTATATCGTGCGAAAACAAAGAAGAAAGTGGGGGAAAAAAAAGAAGAAGAAAAAAGAATTACGATGATGGCAAAGAGCGACACGTGGAACCGACTCTCTAGGCTCTTTTATATTGTAGTGATATTTCCTTTCTTATTTGTTTTCTCTTCTTAATCTTAATTTTAATTTTGAAAAATAAATTATTTAATTTTAAAAAGATTAATTTTATTTTCCAGTTTTTGTATAAATCTATTTAGTTTTAATAATATTTTTTTCTTTATTGATCTCTCGTTTAATAGACAAAATAAATTGATATAAAATTTTAAAAAAGGTGAACTAAAATTAAAGTAAAATATTATATTTAAACCTTTGATGTCAAGCTTCTTTTATTCTAATATTGTTATAATTTACTTGACTTTCTAAACAGAGTATAGTAGGAGTATGAAGAGTATAAAAAAAATAAGAAAATTAGTCAACATAATTAGAAGATTAGTAAAAATCATCCACTTAATCAAATAATTATCCAAATAATGTATTGCACTAATCTTGGCGAAAAAGGAAAAAAGTTACCATGTTTCATGTACAAAAACTATCTTATCAAATATCCCAATGAGAACAAATATTGAAAATATCATGAAAACTCCCTCAAAACAGATCAAAATTAGTGCATAAATACACAACAGCTTTAAAAAAGAGTATGTGCATGAACATAATATGCGCTATAAGCCAGATTAATCATTGGACACTTTGCGTGTTTGAATGTGGGGATTGAATTTGTGTGTTTCAGTGTTTGAATGTGGGGATTGAATTTGTACTGTACAGCCTTACTACCTTACCAATATTACTCTTCAATTTTGTAATAATCATTGTTTTACATTTCCAGAACCAGGAACGGATCCTTTTGCCTTACCAATAGGTTGCTGAACTTGAAACAAGCAGCAAAAGTTGGTAACGTAAAATTAAATGAACAGACATCCTGATGAGGGGTTGTAGCTGGGAATGTTAACTTTTTGTAAAATTAAATCATATTGTGAATTTTAGTGACCAACATTGTTTGTTACATCATATTCCATAAACATCTAGTTCTTTTTTCATTTGGAATTTTTGTTGAACTAATATATATTTTATCAGATACAAAGGCTTGGGAGGTGGACACATTGAGAGGGCATATGAACAATGTATCATATGTTCTGTTCCATGCAAAGACATGACATCATTGTTTCAAATTTAGAAGATAAGAACATTCGGATTTGGGATGCTACCAAAAGGACTGGTCTGTAAACATTCATTGGAGAATATGACAGGTTCTGGATCCTTTCATCTCATCCCGAGATGAGTCTTCTACCTGCTGGTCATGACATTGGTATGATTGTCTTCAAGTTAGAGAGCGAGAACGTCCTGCTTTTTCTATGTGCACTAGTTTGATAGTTTGTTTTGGATTACTTTTTTCCCTTCTCGAAGTTAATTTAGTTTAGTTTCATAAACATAATTCATGTGAAAATTTTACTTGTTTGTGGACAGGTTTAAGTTTTTCAGAATAGTTATTCATTCTTTTATTGTTTAGTAGAAATGAAAAACTTGGTTTCTTCTCGTGACATGGCCATTTTTCTATTCTATAGTTGTTTAATATTTCTAGTTCTATTTTGTACTTTTCAAGTTTGGTGAACTAT
>CAIGRO010249487.1:0-13925 GCA_903798355.1 Fraxinus baroniana
TCATTCTTCTAATCATTTTTAACCACACATTCTTTAATAAAATAATATTTTCCATTACATCAATGACTTTTCCTTCTTTTTCAACCACATATTTCTCATCACATCACTTCAAAAAAAAATGCATTCTCTTATTTTAATGTGCACCAAACACACTCTAAATATAAAAAAAAACAAATATCACTCATTTTCCAAAATAATCTATGTTATAAATTATGAGATAAAGTTATCACTTATTGGTTTCATGATGAGAAGAATAAGTTGGTAATTTTTTGTGATTTTTTTTATTGGCCGATCCGTGTGGCTCGCGGGTCGGGCCGCCTCCTCAAAATGAGGCTCGGTCGGGTGGGCCCCGCTCGAGCTTTTTCCAAGCCGAACCGAGCCGAGCCAAAGCCTCGTCCAAGTTTTTTTGTTATTCCTACGTAAATAATAATTTATATTTGTTGATTACAAAATTGATTATATAATAATAACGAAAAATAAAAGCAAGCGATTATGATTTTACATTACAAAAACAATTCTTTTACCATTGACTATTTTTGCCGTGTGGGACCTGCTTGATTTCTAAGTTTGATGAATTCTAAGCTTCTGCTCTTTTCATGTCTTTTCTTTGGATCTACTTCGATGCTTGATTAATTGCTCTGTTGCTGTAAATTCTCTATTTATTTCAATCTCTTTCAAATTAAACTTAGGTTTGGATTCTTTTGCCATCACCTTATTCAGGGATTACGCTGGTTTTCCTCTTCTTTTGCAGTTTCTGTTCTTGTTCAGATGTTTGTTTGTTTCTTTCTTTGTCGTGCCTATTGAGATAGTTATCTGACATATTTCATGGGTTGATGAAAATTTTGAGATAAACAAGATTTTGTATTGGAATTTTGGATTTAAGTGGAGTAATTCGTGTTCCTTCAAATTCTGCAGTCTACCTACGCTTATGTGAATTTTGCTAATTTTAAATGACAGTATCTATATGGTCATATCCTCGTGCTTAATCCTTATGGGTCGTATAATTGGGGTTTGATATATTTGGATTTTGATTTTGTTAAGAGGGATAAATATGAATGAATTTGGCCCTCGGAGGTAGGGTTTTGATGCTTATATAGTATTGATGACGAGTCCAGCTGAACTGTCCTCATCGATTAGTTTCACGTCATTTTCTCATGTATCTAATGGCTCTATTAATAATAAAGATGCCCTTGGAGGCTCTGAGATGGGGTTCAATCTCGATATCATCAGCTTAAGTAAGCTAAGCATTAATTTGGAGCAACTTTTATGTGATTCCAATAGTGATTTCAGTGATGCGGATATTGTAGTTGAAGGCACTAGTGTTGGTGTTCACCGATGTATATTAGCTGCTAGGAGTAAATTTTTTTGTGATCATTTTGGAAAAGACAAGGGATCCATTGGGAAGGAAAGCAAGCCGAAGTACTTTATGACGGACCTGTTGCCTTATGGCCAAGTTGGATATGATGCTTTTCTTATTTTCTTGAGCTACTTATACACAGGAAAGCTAAGGTCATCTCCACCAGCGGTGTCTACGTGCGTTGATAACATATGCGCCCATGATGCCTGCAGACCTGCCATCAACTTTGCTGTGGAATTGATGTATGCATCCACTATTTTTCAAGTTTCAGAACTGGTCTCACTTTTTCAGGTAAACTATCGGTTTCTAGTTGATTACCACTTAGCATTTCCATGTGATAGATGTAATATTGATCTATGTTCGTAAACTCTTTTGTGCCCTTCATTTCTAGATTATGAAGTGTATATTTGTAATCGTGCTTCTATAGTAACTTACTCGGATAATGATTATTCAGCTATTTTCAAGTCATAGTTGCTTTGAAGTGAAAATTTCTCTGCTTTCTAAATGATGCAATGAGGCAAGGGCTCGAGTTAATGTTCAAAGCCACCCAAAAGCCAAACTCGGCATTAGCATGGGAATGGATTTGTATGCAAATTAACAATATAAATGGCTGTGATTGTACATTCAAATCAATGCATTTTGTGGACAATGAACTAATCAATGGACTGGAGTTAACATTTACATTGCTAATAGTAATAATAATAGCAATGACTAGACTGCTACTGGTAGATTAAACAATTAAAGAGCGTTTTTAAGTGTTTTGTATGCTGCTTCGTTATATATTAATGCAATAACGTGATGTACACTGCATTTTGGCAAGGGGGTATGATTTCAGGAACAACTCTTTCGTCTGGAAACTGTTTGAGGAAAACCTTATTTATGACACAAACAACAAATCAGGCAATCGTATTTTTTTTATTTTTTTTATTTTTTGAGATCTTATCATGAAAAGAAGTCTGTAATGGTGTAAAAGCTTAACCTCTTTTTGTCTTTAAATTTCTAACTTAAACATGTAGTGTAAGTGCATCTTTTCCTCGACTATTTTCCTGCAAAATTGCCTTCATTCACAACCAGGGATAATAAATTGATGTTAAATTGCAGCGTCGACTTCTTAACTTGGTCAGCAAGGCTATTGTAGAAGATGTTATCCCAATACTGATGGTCGCCTATCATTGTCGATTACCTCAACTTCTCAAACAATGTGTCCATAGAGTGGCACAATCAGACCTCGAGTCCGTCGCTATTGAGACAGAGCTTCCATGCAACGTTGCAGAGGATATTAGATTGCTCCGCATTAATTGTCAGGCTGAAAATGAGGTAACCGTTGATCCCTTGCGCGAGAAGAGAATTAAGAGAATACACAAGGCATTGGACTCGGATGATGTTGAACTTGTCAGGCTTCTCCTAACTGAGTCTGATATAACCTTAGACGAGGCCTTTGCTCTCCACTATGCTGTTGCATATTGTGATCCTAAGATAGTATCTGAGGTTCTTAGTCTAGGTTTGGCTGATGTCAACCTTCGAAATAGGCGGGGTTACACTGTGCTTCACATTGCTGCTATGCGCAAGGAGCCATCAATTATAGTTTCACTTTTGACCAAGGGAGCGATTGCATCAGAAATGACACTGGAAGGACAGAGTGCAGTTAGTATTTGTAGGAGATTGACGAGGCCGAAAGATTATCAGGCAAAGACAGAGCAGGGGCAGGAAGCAAACAAAGACAGGATATGCATTGATGTTTTGGAGAGAGAGATGCACAGGAATCCAATGGCTGGAGATGTGTTGGTGTCTTCCCTGACAATGGCTGATGATCTGCATATGAAACTGCTTTACCTAGAAGACAGAGGTAACTTCCTTAATCTGGTATCCTTGAACTGTGTAGTCACTTCTAGTTTCTTAATCATTCCATGCTCTTATTTTCATAAATGCTAAACTCTGTAGCACGGACACTTCAATTAGGGTAGCGTGTCCGTGTCCGATACGTGTCGGACACGAGTCGATACCGACACTTCTCGGACACTCTACCGTAATCATTTTTCTTCTTATATTAGAAATATTATATATTGTTAATTCAAAGTTATTAACAAGTAACAAATAGGTACTCATGTTTAAAATATTTCTACAAGAAAAATTAATAACAAGTATAAAACTAAACTTATACTATATAAATGAAGAATTTTTAAGAATTTAATCAACGTGTCGATGACGTGTCGTGTCTGTACTTTTTTTAAAAATCGCGTGTCGGCGTATCCAATATGTATCGTGCCGGACACACGTGTCCGTGTCGGTGCATCATAGATGCTAAACCTTCAATTACGTTACTGAATAAACTTGCAATATTTAAAGACTGAAAAAAGGTACGAGGTATTGACAATCTTATTCAATATTTTATAGCCTTTTGTTTGATGTAAAGAGTTGCCTAAGAAATGGATATCATGAAAAGTTAAAAGGTTTTAAGGTTCATGTCTGTTGAGTGTGCTAAGCAGGGGACGTCGTCAACCTAAATTACGAAAATAACATGAGATGCTCAACTACTTTTTATACTGTAAAAGAATATTAGACTCAAATCAATGCATAGAAGCTATTTACAAGTAGTTCTGATATGCAAAAAAAAAAAAAAACTTATTAAATTTGGTAATTATGTCTGTAAAATCAATACGTCGGACTTGAGAAAATCATTCTTTATTATTGTGGTCATGGAACCAGTAATACAGAACCTAGGAATTAGCTAAAAAGTTTATGAACATATAGATCCATGGTGATTCATGCATATCAGTATATTTTTTTATTCATGCGTTGCAGTGGCATTTGCACGAATGTTTTTCCCCACTGAAGCTAAGCTAGCTATGGAAATTGCACATGCTGAGACAACTTCTGAGTTAGCTGGCCTTCTGTCATCAAAAGGTTCGAGTGGGAACTTGAGGGAGGTTGATTTGAATGAGACACCTCACATGCAGAACGAAAGGTTCCTCGCAAAAATGGAAACCCTTTCAAGAACAGGTATAACAAACTTTTAGATTTTTCCAACTCGTCATATTTCACGTTTTCGTCTCAACTTGCAAAATGTGGGTGACCTCCCATTGCTTTAGTCTAATTAAATGGAATCGCTCATAAATAAGAATTACAACAAACACTCTCCATTCTTCATGTGAATGTTAATTCTTTAAAATAACCATAAAATATCAGCATCACCCAAATGTTCCATACTTTGATTGGGATTCCATTAAGACCTACTGTTTTTCTCATCTTCATCCTCTCTCCCTCAATTCTTATAAGGTAAACTTGCAATAATTGGTTTTCTCGTCATCGTGCTCTTGATCATCTACCTATCTTCTTCCAATCTTGTATGTAAATTGCAAAGCCTGTTTTCTATTTCATTTCTCTCCTAATATACTATTTCTTGCAAGAATTCTAACCGTACTTTGATAGATTTTGCTGCATTAGGAGCAGTGGCGGAGGGGGTGGGGGTGGGGGGCAGTGAGGGGGAAAACTGTATCTTACATTTATTTTTATTTGCAAAATTGACCGCTGGAAAATGTCTTTAACCAGAGGAAAGAGAGAAAGTTTGAGGGGGTAAAAAGTATGAAAATTACACCATTGGTACTGAATTTATTGCCTCTAGCAATTTAAAAGCATGTTTGGGAGTTGTTTATGAACGGTTTAAGAGCGGTTTGATCAATTATAACAATTAATAAACAGTAGCCAAATATGTGCTAAAATTTTCATTATAAGTTCCACAATTGGTCTGTGACAAAACCGTTTAAATCTCTATTAGTCATCTAAATTGAAGTGAATTTGCTCTGTTTGATGCATAAAAGTTATGAAGAGATTCAAAAAACTAGTAAGATTGTTAGTATTATTATATTATTTCATTTTTAATTTTAAAAAAATATATTCATATTAAAACTTTGCTCCCACTACATTCTGAGGATGTAATATAAAGTATTATCATTGGAAGTTCTCGATAGAATAAAGAAGCAATACAAAATCTTCTAAATAGATATCTTTGATCTATGTTGAAGAATTTTTTTCGTCCTTCAGTGGGTTAAAATGTTGTTAAACTTTCTATATTTGACATGGTGGCAGTTGAGTTAGGGCGTCGGTATTTCCCACATTGCTCTCAAGTGCTGGATAGATTTATGGAGGATGACCTGCCCGATCTATTTTATCTTGAGAAAGGTACTCCAGAGGAGCAGAGAATAAAGCGGACACGCTTTATTCAACTCAGAGATGAAGTTCAAAGGGCATTCAACAAGGACAAAACCGAGCTTCACCGTTCCAGATTATCTTCGTCTTCCCCCAAATATGGCGTAAATTACAAAGTCAGGAAATTGTAAAGACGCATTATGATTTATGCATCCGAAATAATTTTGACAAAGTATACTCTTTTGGATTGAAGCTAGAGTCTTAACAAACTAGAAGTGGATGTTTGTGTAAAATTTTGAAGGGAATAAACTTTTTTCCTAGTACAAGAAATGTGCGAGCGTGAATCCTTCCTTTTGGTGTTAAAACTGGTGCAAGAGATCTATAAGGAAATGTTATATTGTTTGTCGGATCGAGGTAACAATCCTGTTTAACTCTTTATTCTTAAAATGAATTTACATTCCACTGCTTTCCATTGTCGGTAGCACTGCGGGACTTGGTCTGAAACCCACCACGAGGCATTTACAATTCACTCTCTTAATCTCTTTCCCATAATGAACCCAACACTGAAAAAGTGAATATTAAGTTAAATTCACTTAAGACTTCAATTTATCATTGATTCAAAAATAGTTTTTGACAAACAAATATACTACTATCATCTCATTGCATAGCAGATAGATAGAATCAATTTTGCAATTACCACTAAAAAATGACCATTCACCAACTTTTGCAAGCCATTTTACCAATAATTTGGTTTCCTTTCTCCATCGTGCGTGTGATACCATACAACTGGAAGCAAAAATAGTATATGTCATACAAAGGGAAAAGGCTTGCCGAAATAATAACTCTCCCACTGAGGTCTTTAAATGGCTATTTCGTAATGGTATTGCCAGAGATCTGTTGTTGACTGGCCTTGGACCAATGACCAGTCCTTTTTAGGATCACATTACACATTAGTTTTACTCACTAGTACATCCATTTAACTTACAACCTGCAACATCACATGTCAAAACTGCACATTTTGTATTCTAAAAACACCATAACTTTAATTGAATTATCTTGTTTAGAGACGTAGACGAGTTAATTGTTCCATTACGAACAAACAATCACTATATCTTTATAAATAAGTGAAGGTGGACTTGAACTATATGTAAATATCACCACATAGTTAATTATTTTATAGTTGTGATCAAGATAATAGACAATCGGTTTATCAATAGAAACTAAAATCATATTGCATTCAATGTAGTAGTATATGTGCGAGAGGGAAAGGAACATCAGATGACATGAATATGTGATAATCAAAATCTATACCAACAATTGGCTAATAAATCTCTATATATCTACCTAAGTTATTAATTAATAAATTGAAATATGATTAATTAGATTTGTGGGAGGCCAAAGAATGGATAGAATCGGCGAGTTTGTTGATGGCTTCAACCAGACCATTAATGCCTTTTCTATTGATCTCAGCCTTGGACTCCTCAATTTGCAGTCTTCTTTGATGCAAACTCAGAACTTCTCCGTGCCTTCTTTCTTCTCTTTCTTCATTTGATCGAATGGCTTCTGCTATTATGAGAGCACTCTTTGAGATTGCTAATCCAACTTCATGTAAGCTGCCACCACTGCTTCCTTCTCCTCCTCTTCTTCTCCTTCTCTTGGATGGTGAATCTGAATACTCAGTCGTATCCGAACCTAAGTTTTGTGCATTTCCAAAATATTAGCACATACAATTTCTTGAACGAGCTTAAATATACGGGAACTCATATTTAAGTTCAATCTACAATGACAGGTGAGGAATTTATTTTTCCCTCAAAAACATAGCATGTCGAAAATTTAGAAATGAGTATATGGATTAGAAGGTAAAAACTGCAAGAAGTGAACTATATCGACTCTCACTCGCCCCTACCACTCCGCCAAAATGTAGAAAACTCTGCTTTGTATTTATTGCTGTGCTCATTTGGGGACTGAGTGCATAGCTAGTGCGTATTAATGAGAAGGAGATAGATACCTGCCGCCGGAAATGGCTGAGAATATCGAAGAATGGTGGGTTGCGCTGGTGTTTGTGCCGGTGGGCGGTGGTGGGAGTGGTAGCTGCACAGTTGGTGCAGGCATAGGATTTTGCATCACACGAGGCATTGAAGGCTGACCTAATCCAGAAGGCAACCCCACAACAGTGGCATTGGCATTTGAACCACCAGTCGCTGCCGCCGTTAAACCTTTCTTTTCCACCACCTCAACCAATGCATCATATATCTGAGGCAACATATTGGAAGGCAATTTTTTGTCTTTCCTGGCACTTTTCTCAATCCTCCAATAAGACAACTCTCCTCCGCCCGCCACTCTCCGCTCGTACTCTCTAACTTTCTTAAAATCTCTCATCAGATTATCCCACTTATCATTGCACTGATTTTGGCTTCTCAAACACCCTTTTCTCCAACAATAATCCTCCACCCATTTCCACCTCAACTCAGCTGGTTTGCCTCTCTCGTTCTTCATTCTTTTCTCATCATCCCATTTCTTTGCTTCTATAAGAACCATTGTTTCTTGAACTGTCCAGTTCCCTTTTCTGTAATCCCTCATCATCACATTATTCTCACCCTGATTAGCCATTCCTAAATCAATGCAAAAAAACTAGCAAGATATGTCAAAATCACTAAATTTGATTTTGAGCTCTAGCTGCTTGTCCTGCAGTAGGTGGCTTTCATGCACTCCTCAAAATCTATCAAAGCTTCCAATGAAAGTGTTGAGAAAGAAAGAGCGAGAGTACTCGTGGGACCATTATAGGAAAAGGCCAACCAAATCCATTCAAACTGACACATCTCACAACCCTAGACAAACCGTGAGTGAGAGAGGGGATCATCTGTAAATTTGACCACCCCAACATGTGATTGTTAGTAATATCAGCTATCATAATTACAGCAACGCTTCCCTCAAACCATATTACCAACTCGTGTGTAACTTGAGTTACTGCAAACACTCTTAATTAATTCAATTTTGTTGGTTTTTTTTTTTGGTACCCAATAAATTCAGGCGATGATTTAAAACAAATGTCGAATAATTTATCGACGACATAGACTTGGCTCGGCCCGAAAGCAACCTTTTGTGGATGACCCAAGTTATTGAGTTGGATTATTGGGTTGGAAGTTATATGAGATATTACACAAATTCAGGTGTTTAAATATCACATTTCAAAAACCAAATTGGATAAAAAGAAAATTCAAAAATCAGGTATCAATTTAAACTTATTAATATCTTAAAATTAAATTAACTCTACCCACCCGAACTCTAATTATTTTTCACTCTTCATTCTCCCTTCTCTCTCTTCTTTTCTCTCCATTTCTCTCTCTTCGAACGCTGGCGGCCGACAATGAAGGAGTTGTGTCGACCGACAACACAGCGGCATCGAGGATTGATGAGAGTTCTCAGCAGCGTCGCCGACCGACGCTGCAATCAGTTCTAACTGATGCCGACAACTCCTTACAGCATGCCCAATATACTAGAAGATTCCTCGTCTCAAGACCACCCTAACCATGGTCGCCAATCAACAAATAACCATCCCCATCAAAATCTGTAAGCCCCCATTCACGCAATCGGTAACTGCACAACTTTCTGTTGATGATTCCAGCACCTATGGTGTGGTGGTGGAAGTTTTTTTGTTGGTGGTGGTGGTTGTGTTGGTGTGGTGCAGGCGGAAATTGTGTAATGGTCGTCGTTTTTCTTGTTGTTGGCGGTGGGTGTGGTAGTGTTGGGGCGAGGATGGGATAGTATTTGTGACCAACTATTTGGTTGATATGTGACCAAGTGGATCCAGATCGGGGGTGAGGTGTTTGGTGTATGTGACCAACTTTTTTGTGGTGGTGGTTGTGATGGTGGTGTGTGGTGTTGTTTTGGCGGTGGTGGCGGTGGTGCTTGGTGGTATGTTTGTGGTGTTGTCGATGCGCTGTGGTGATGGTGGTGTTGCAAAAATTGTGGCAACTGGTGGTGGCGATGGCGGTGGTGGTTGTGATATTTTTGTTGGCAGTATGTTGGATCTAGTGGCGGCGGCATTGTTGGTGGTGGCGATGGGTGCGGGATACTGTTTGTGACCAACTATTTTGTTGATCTGTGACCAAGTATTGGTGGTGGATCGGGATCGGTGGTGGGTTTTTTGGTGTATGTGACCAACTATTTGATTCATTGTGACTAACTATTAAAATGTAACTTTAAAATTCGATAATTTGTGATTAAAAAATAATCTATGATCAACAAATTTGAAATTGTGTGACCGATAAATAAAATGTAACCTATAATTTTTTTGATATGTAACTAATGAAATAAATTGTGATATATAAAATTCTTGATTTGTGACTTCGAAATAATTTGTGACAATTAATTTGATAATATGTGACCAAAAAAAAGTTGTGACTCATGAGCATGCATTTGTGACCATGAAATATACAATTCTGATTTTAATATATTTAATTAATTAACAAATACAGGATTTTTGCATTTTTAAACATAAAGGCCTGAGTTTTGAATTTGGGAAACTTGAGACCTGATTTGTGAACTCCTCCCAAGTTATATTGTGGTTTGTGTTGGTCCACTTATTGTGGTTTGGGTTGGCCCATTTGAAGGCCCAATTACTTATTTTAGTTGGCCTATTTGCTGACCAAATACCAAATCAAGGGTGTGCGTGTGTGTATTGTGCAAAAGTGTGAAGGCAAAAAAGGGGGGTGCCGGATTGGGGGGGAATTGGGAGAGATTTTCACCATTGTTGCTTCTTTTTCTTCCTATTCTTGCTAGTACCACCGCCATAACTTCTCCTTTGTGTGGTTGAGATTACTTGTGGCAACTAAAGTGAAGGTGAGGTTTTGGGTCGAGCTTAGGTTATTGTGGTGTTCGTTTGATGGTTTTCTGAGCTTAGAATCAAGATTTCTCAAAACTTTGGCACAAAAAATTTGACAAAGCTTTTTTTTTTTTTTTTCAATTATAAGGTGATCAAATTCATTTTATTCACTTTTAACCATGGTTCCCATCAACTTATAATCTTAAAGAGCTTTGTCAATAGGGGCTTACTATTTTTTATTCAAGAAGATTTGATGAACAATGCTAGTACGCTAATCAATTGATTTGCTTTAATAATAATAATAATAATAATAATAATAAAATCTAAACCTTAAAACATTTACTAAGCTTGGGACAAAATGAAGATTTTGTCCCGATCCATCATTTAAAACAAGGAAGCCACGTCGCTGTGGTTTTTCAGCTTTTTATGACTCCAGCTAGGACTTTCTTTGACTAACGCTGGACGGTTTAACCAGCGAGGACAGTGGTTGGGCCCATCGACGCTCCCTACTCCTCAGTTTTATCCATACTTTTGGACAGGGTCGGCTTTGAGATTTTGGATACCCTGCGCGACATTTTAAAATGGTGCATTTTCATGGAAAAAAAAATACAAAAATATTTTTACTAAAACTAAGAATAATGTAATTGACTAGTTTAATTTTTTTAAATAGTATCGTACTTTAAATAATGTCAAGGAAAAGAGAAAAGAGAAAAAGAGTATTAATTATAGAAAGAAACATTTTGATGAAAATGCCACTGTAGAGGATGCACAATCACTTGAAGATTATTTCATAACCAATTATTTTCTTTATATAGTAGGTCAAGCAATTGAATCACCTGAACGAAATTTCGATCAATTTAATTAATATGAAATAAAATTGGATTTCTACTTTCTTTTGATAAGTTAAACGCATTATATAATGTTGATTTGAAAGCATGTTGTGATTATCTTAATATTGTTCTAAAACATGTAAATTTTTGCAATATTGATGGTAAAGATTTGCTTTAAGAGTTAAAAACTTTGCAAAATTTTTTACCAGAAGAAACAAAGATAGTTTTTAATATATTAACTTATTTGAAATACCAAAAGAAATAAAGACAGGTTTTGATATATTAACTTATTTGAAAATATTGGATCACTTTTTAAATATATTTATTGCTTATAAAATATTACTGAATGAAATTTTTCAAAATTTTAGTTATTAAAATCTTATTTACATTTAACCATGCTATAAGAACGATTGAATGACCTAACTTTAATATCTATTAGACAACATTTGCTAGAAACAAAAGTTTAATTAGTTAGTTTGCTTCTAGAAATATGAGAAGAAATATTTTAATATGATTTGTTGTATTTCAAAGTTTACATGTAGTATTTGATATTTTTGATTTCAAAGTTTTCTCATATGAAATTGTACGAAAAATTTAGGAGTTTGGATGGTTATTTGTTGATTACATGAATTTGGATGAAGTTTAGGATGTGATTTTGAACTTTATTTGTAATTTTTTTTATTCACGACATTTTAAAAAATAAACAATATTTAAATGTTATAATTTTGCTATGATATAATATCATACCAAGTCAAATGCATACAATTAATAAGGAAATAATTCATAAATAAAATAGTTAAATACACCATACTGAAATTAGCTATGAAGGAGTCTAAACCATCTGAATCATTTTCCTTGCTTTAATAAAACTGTCTTAGCTCCTGTTTAACACCCTTTAATTTCTCTTTCTCTTTCTCATTCTCATTCTTCATTTCAACCACAAATTCTCAAAATAAAATAATATTAAACACAAATCAAAAACTTTTCATCACTTTTTCACCACACATTCTCACATCAATCACTATTTCAAAATTTTTATTCTCCTCAAAATGAGTTTCAAACAGAGTCTATCTTTTAACTCATTTTTCATAAATATTGTACCCTTTAACTTAACATAATAATTAAAATTTTAAATTTTAAAATTAATAAATATTTTAAATATATAATTATACGTATATATACATAAACAACAAATTTTTTTTGGTGTCTTTACAATTATGAGGTCTTGTGCGGTCGCTTAACTCGCGCGCCCTTAGAGCCGCATCTGCTTTTGGAATCTAGCCTGCAACGCAACCTTCCAAGAGTACAAAGGCTAAGGGTAATATGGTAAATCGAGGGATGGATTTTTCATTTGAACTAGATCGAAGTCAGACTGCTTTGGCCGTTGATTTGATTCACAATTAATAGTTCATTGTTTTGATTTTCAGAAATTGAAAACTAGCCATTTTTTATCGGTTGATCACTGTGACATGAAATTTGTTGTACGCTGTATTCATGTCATGTTTTGTTGCCTTTTGTTCCCATTTTCATTTGTGCAACCGATACAACCGATACTAAAGCTTATAAAATATGTTTAGTATATGAACTATTATACCGGTCCAATTAGGACCTATCTAACCCGGATCTGGATTGCTGTTATGTTCTATGGCTGCTGCGAAGCTGTAGCCCGGATTTGAAATGCCAATGGGCCTACATTCCAAATTATTTCGAAAGCCCACACTAGCCCACAAAGGCCCAAATCAATACAGACATGTAAATATGATAGGGAAAATATAAAAAATCAGGTGTTTGAAAATTAGTTTTTAAAAATCATGTCCAAAATTTATTTATTCAAAAATCAAGTATTATATTAAAATCATAATTCATAACCTAATTTATCTATCTATTCCCTCCTCCCACCCTCTCTCTCACTTCTCACTTCCCACTTCTCCCTCCCCCATACCCCTCTCTTCCTCGCCTCTCTACGTCGTGACGCTGCTACCGGCTGCCTTTCGCACAGCAGCGACGTCGCGACGCTGCCGTTTGCGCAGTAGCTACGTCGCTACGACACTCTGCTGTTCGTATAGAGCGTCATGGCGGTGGTAGTGCAGAGGGCGTGCGGTGAGGTGGTTTGGGCATACAGTGAGGATCTGTTGGTGGGCGTGTATTGCGGATCTATTAGTGATGTTGCGGATATGTAGATGTGCATTGCGGATCCATTGGTGGTGTGTGGCTGTGGTTTGGGTGGATCTGTTGGTGGTTGTTGGGGGTGTCTGTGACCAACTATTTAGTCGTTTGTGACCAACTATTTGACTGATTTGTGACTAAATATTAGGTGTCTGTGACCATTAATCACAAACTGTGACTTTATTATCAATATTTAATTAATTAAATCCATACTTAATTTTTGAATTTTCAAACTATTTACCTTACTTTTGAATTGAGATAAAGAATACACCTTAGATATGAACATTTCCCAATATGATATCCATTTCTCAGCCCAAGAAGCGTATGTGACATTGAACTGTTACATAAACTGAACCTATAGGCGTCCTCGTGGGTTGTAATAATTTTCTTTACCACAATGTCCTCTAGAAATGAAAGGAAAATTGACATAAATAACAACAACTCACTGCTATTACCCCGTATATTTTTCTTACCATTTAGCAATTGAACTTTGAAGGACTTGAACAGCTGACGATTTTAGAGCTGCTCAATATATGTGACTTATATGAGTTCATGTTTTCTATACATATGTGCATTCTTATATTAAAAATATTTTGTATCT
>CAIGRO010249512.1:0-12648 GCA_903798355.1 Fraxinus baroniana
TTAAATTCTAATTTTGAAGTTTGAACCAGTAGAATTGTAAGCGTCTAGAAAATAATTATCGATTACTGACATATCTCCACAAAGGTATTACCATCTTTTAAGTATTCCATACATGTACATTAATTTATGTTCCTTTGTTTCATTTCTCCATCATAAAGTACTAACTTCTATCATTTTAACATATAGGCCCCGTTCGGTGGGGATCAAAATCCAATTAAAATTGAAAATATAGTCGTTATTGGGTTTCACTCATCTAATAAAAGTCAACAATAACGGTTAATTTTTCAATTTTAATCCTATTTTAATCTCTACCGAACGGGCCCATAACGTTTCAAAAAAAAAAATCGGGGGCACTGCCCTTCGAACCCCAGTGGGCCCCCACCCATTCAACTCTGGGACCCCCTACTTCGACGGATTGGCTCCGCCCCTGGCTATGTGGATCTATAGGTGGCAGCTAGTAGGTTGTGAAAGTGGCGATGGTGGAGAATTTATGATTTCTTTGTAATTTTTTAAAAATATAAGAACTATAGTTGCAGTTGGTTATTCATCTTTTTCTTCTCATTTCAATTGAATAGCGGGTTACATCGTCATTTTATTGAAAAATGGGTTGAAAATGACATTTTACGCAATGAAAGGTAGAAGGTAGGGTGAAAATGCCAAAAAAATAAAAGGTATGGATGTTTTGCACAATGACATTGAAAGTTATGGACGTTTTGTGCTATTTACCCGAAGAAAAACTAGAATAATACAACATTAATAATTATATAATCCCATATGAAAGAATGATGAAGATAGGTAATGGGTCAATTCAATTCACACAAAGCATAGAATAGAACCAGAGAATAGGTTAGGAGACCGACATAAGACTGATTTTGACGTATTTATTTAAAAGGTTGTCCAAATTTTACTAAATTAATTTCTTCTACAAACATGTAAGTATTTTCATCTTATTGCCATGGGGAATCTATGCTAATATCCTTGTCAATTTATACTCTATAAATTAATCTACTCTTCTTTTTTTTTTTTTTACACGTCCATTTGAGTTTTAATACGGGATATTGTATACATCAATTAGAAACAAATATTCAAATATGTAATATATGGGAGTGTCGTAAACAATACATAAAAAGAATGAGTTCCCTTATTCTAGAAAAAAATATCGATTCCCACAATTTTACTTATATAACTTAAATAAGTATAATTTCAGTTTATAATTCCCTAATTAAATAGATAGATTTTTGTTTTTTTTTTTAAAAAAAATATTTTAGATTAAGAGTGTGTTTGGTAGAGATTAAAATCGAATTAAAAATTAAAAAGCTAGCCGCAATTGTTGACTTTTATTAGACGAGTGAGACTCAATAACGACTATATTTTCAACTTTAATCGGCTTTTGAGCTCTACCAAACATGGCCTAAGCAAATTATAGTCCTGTTATGCATGTGAACAAACAATTGATGCAGTTCAGATGGCGTAGAATCTAATTACAAAATTCTGAATTGAAGTCCTCCATTATTATGAACCCTAAAGTCTTAACCTAAGCACTTTTTGAGGAATCTTACATAGAAATAACACTAATAGAATGATGCGGTCCTAACCACTCCCATTTTTCCCTTTTATTATAAAAAATATAATTGTATGCTCTAAATCCATGTGGGCCACAAAGATTAAATTTCGAGTTTTATAGTTCCCGCATAATTTTTTTTAAGTTTATTTGACCGTCTCTTAAATAGAGTCAAGTCGAGTCGACATAACTATTTATACAAGACAAGTGTCCTCTTGTGAGAAAGAGCTAGCTCAACTTTTTTACGTTATTGACATTGGTTTGAGCAATATCAATAATTGGTGTGGACCTCAAGCAATGGGCAGTGGAGCCCTTGCATTTTGCACCCACCGCTCAGCGATAATGGTTGAATTGGGAATGAAATTGAACTCCAATAATATTTAAATTAATGTATATAATTTTTTGTAACAATTTAAAGTTTTAAATAAGATAAAAATATATGTTACTAAAACTTGCCAGTCATCTATGTATGAAAATTGTGCATCGCCAAATCGAGCAAAAAATGAATTCATTTTACACTTGAAAGGCATTGCAGACTATTTACATTTTTCCTACTATATGACGAGCAATAAATCTTCCTAAGAAGTCCCTTGAGATGGACTCTTGACTTGAAAAATTAGCGGTATAACAAGACAAATTATGAGTGGCTAATACTATTTTTCGGACACTCCTACAATTCTTGATAAATGATGAGACATGTCTATGAAATGCGACGAGGATGGATACAATGTTCACAATTAATGTTAAATCGTATGCATACATATATCTGGTTGTGCAGCACCCCACGTATACGCATAGTCCAGCCATTTCATTCACTATAATCAAAAGAAGAATCATTGTCAAGTAAAAGCTTTTTGGCAGTTCTGGATTTTTTTTTCACGGACTGTTTGCTTTGACCATTTTTATCATTTTCCCCCTCCATAAACAGAGTTGATCTCAGATAAATATATATAATTCATCTTCTTATCTTCTCTCATTCTGGCATTGCTTTGTCTTTTCTCTTTTTCTCCCACTCAAAACTTCCCTCATTAAAAATCCCATTATAGACAAATAATTATCTCCTCAAATCCCAAGAATTCCACTCAGATTTCTTGGTATCATTTTTCATTGATTCTGCTTAGAATGGAAAGTTCTTTTTCATAATTAGCTTAACAATTTTACAATCATCAGAATTACAGGTAACATTTCTTTCAGTTTTATTTGTTTTTACTTGTATGTTTTTTCTGGGTTATAAAGAGAATGATAGTGCATAAAAATGAGTAAAATTCACTGTTCTGGTGTGTATCTGTTCAAAAGTAGCTTATTTTGTCTTGATTTTCTTCCTAAGACTAATAATATCAAACGAGTTAAATGATTTAAAAGGGTTGTTCTTTTGGTGAAAAGTATCTTGCTTTTTTCAAACTTAAAAGGGAGACTTGTCTCATAATTTTAATCCCCTACTAAATACAATTTGTCATCTTAACATCAGTCTTATAACTCAACACTTTTAGAGATGATGAAGGTGTTTAGAACTTAATGTAATTCTTTGTTACAGTGAGAATATGTTAACCAAGTAGGAAATTTACAAGAAAATGGTATTGCTAAAGCAGTATATGCTTTTGTCAAACACAAATTAAGTACCATATTCATAATGATTTATTTTTTAGCAGTAAAATTAATAGCATATTTTAGTTATTTGTTTCCATTTATTAGGTACTGAGTTTATGTCTGATACTATTTGTTTTCAGCTCCCAAAGGATGGAGACCCGCGGCAATAATGGAGGTCTTCACTGGCTTTGTATCCCCCTTGTCAAATGACTCTTTTGCCACTTCCAATACTTTCAATGGCCTGCCAACCAAAATCTCCTCTTTTTCAGTTTTTTATTTTTATATTAATTTTCTTATTCCATGTCCAGCCATTCATGTGCTTGTCAGTAGAAAGTCAGGCCCTACTTGAATTTAAAAAGCAGCTTAATGATCCTTTGAATTACTTAGATTCATGGAAAGATTCAGATTCTCCTTGCCAATTTAATGGCATTACGTGTGATGGAAAAACTGGATTAGTCACTCATATTTCACTTAATAACAAGTCTCTTTCTGGTGTAATATCCCCATCACTTTCTGTACTTCAAAACCTCACTTCTTTAGTTCTACCTTCAAACCTTATATCGGGAATTCTTCCGAAGGAACTGAGCAAATGCACCAATCTCAAGGTTTTGAATGTATCTGTTAACAATATGAATGGCAGCATTCCTGATTTGTCCAATTTGATCAACTTGGAGACTTTTGATCTCTCGGATAACTATTTCTCCGGTGAATTCCCAGCTTGGGTTGGAAATTTGACTCGTTTGGTTTCATTAGGCCTTGGGGACAATGACTACGTCGAGGGAGAAATTCCAGATAGCCTAGGTAATTTGAAAAGCTTGTACTGGCTTTACCTGGCTGGATCAAACTTGCGGGGGGAAATCCCGAAATCTATTTTTGAACTGGAGGCATTGGGGACATTGGATATTTGCATGAATAAGATTACTGGAAACATCCCAAAGTCCATTGGCAAGCTAAAAAATTTGTGGAAAATTGAGCTTTATCATAACAACTTGACAGGTGAAATTCCACAAGAACTTGGAAAGCTCACTCTTTTACAAGAAATTGATATATCTGCAAACCAAATGTACGGTGAAATTCCTCAAGAAATTGGCAATCTGAAGAAATTAACGGTGTTTCACTTGTTCAAGAACAACTTCTCTGGAGAAATCCCAACAGCATTTGGTGATATGCAGCAACTCAATGCATTTTCTATATACAAGAACAGTTTTTCTGGAGAACTCCCGCCCAATCTTGGCCGCTTTTCCCCATTAAACAGTGTTGACATATCTGAAAATAATTTTTCTGGTGGATTCCCGAAATATTTGTGCCAGAACAAGAATTTACAGAAATTGCTCGCTTTGGAAAACAAGTTCTCCGGGAGCTTCCCAGATACTTATGCAGAATGTTTTCCTTTGGAACGGTTGAGAATCAATCAGAACCAGCTGACTGGAAGTATTCCTGATGGCGTATGGGAGCTTCCTAATGTGAATATGATGGATTTCAGTGATAATGATTTCACTGGCAGTGTATCTCCGCGAATTGGGGCTTCTCTGAATTTGCAAGGGCTAGTGCTGTCAAACAACAGATTTTCAGGAGATCTCCCAAAAGAACTTGGAAAACTCGTGCAATTGGAACGCCTATACTTGGATAATAACAACTTTTCTGGCAGAATTCCATTAGAACTTGGTGCTTTAAAACAGATATCATCTTTGCATTTGGAAGAAAATGCACTAACTGGATCGATACCGGCAGAACTAGCAGAATGTACTCGGCTTGTGGAGTTAAATCTCGCTTCAAATATTCTGACCGGTAGCATTCCCAATACTTTCTCAACAATGGCCGCTCTAAACTCTATGAATCTTTCAAGAAACAGACTCACAGGATCAATTCCAAAAAAATTGGATAAGTTGAAGCTGTCCTCAGTTGATCTGTCAAATAACCAGCTATCGGGAAGTGTTCCTTCTGATTTTCTGACAGTGGCAGGTGACAAGGCATTTGTTGGAAACAAAGGACTTTGTGTCGATGAAACCATCAAAAGATCAATGAACTCAGGGTTAGGTCTTTGCAATGGAAAGAAAAGTCACAAAGACTTCAGTAATAGTAAATTAGTTTTATTCTGTGTTATATTGCTTGCTCTGGTTGTTATTTTAGGTGGTTTACTGCTCGTGAGTTACTTGAACTTCAAGCAAAGTCGAACTGATGCAGAAGAGCACCCGGAAGAAGAAAAGGAAATACATCCGAAATGGAAGCTCAAGAGCTTCCACCACGTGGAATTTGATGTGGATGAGATAAGTGGCCTGGATGAGGATAATTTGATTGGCAGTGGAGGCACTGGAAAAGTTTATCGACTAGATTTGAAGAAAGGTTGTGGCACAGTTGCTGTGAAGCAGCTATGGAAGGGAAACAATGTGAAACTCTTTGCAGCTGAAATGGAAATTCTTGGAAAGGTTAGGCATCGAAATATTTTAAAGCTATATGCTTGTCTAATGAAAGGAGGTTCAAATTTTTTGGTGTTCGAGTACATGGAAAACGGAAACCTGTTTCAGGCCCTTCATCGAGAAATTAAGATGGGAAGACCGGAACTTGATTGGTACCAGAGGTACAAAATCGCATTAGGTGCTGCTAAAGGAATAGCCTACCTACACCATGATTGCTCCCCACCTATTATTCATAGGGATATCAAATCAACCAATATATTACTAGGTGAGGATTATGAAGCCAAGATTGCTGATTTTGGTGTTGCAAAGATTGCAGAAGTTTCTCCTAGAGGATCTGAATGCAGTTGTTTCGCAGGAACTCATGGATATATTGCTCCTGGTTAGTTTTAAGATACTTGAAACTATTCGCTACTTATGATCTTTCACTTAAAATCATTCCGCATTAATTTAAATTTGTTAATCTCTCAAATCCATCATGACTAGGGATCTTGATATTTAAAAGCTACTTTTTTGGTCTTAACTATGACATTTCTCTGCAGAGTTGGCATATTCCTTCAAGGTCACTGAAAAGAGTGACATATACAGTTTTGGAGTGGTTCTGTTGGAATTAGTGACAGGTAGAAGGCCAATCGAGGAGGTTTATGGTGAAGGAAAGGATATCGTTTACTGGGTTTCGACTCATTTAAATGACCAAGATAACATTGTTAAAGTTCTTGATCCTAAGGTGGTTTCTGATTTTGTCAAGGGAGGTATGATGAAGTTCTTGGAGATTGCTGCTCTATGCACAACCAAACTTCCAAATCTTCGACCGAATATGAAAGAAGTCGTCAAAATGCTTATTGATGCAGAGCCTCGCATTATAAGATCTCCAAACGCCTGTTGAAAACTTGAACAAGTTTCCTTGTAGAAAATGAATGGACCAGAATGGTGCACAAGGATTCATGTAGCCGACCTAAGTTTACTGGGAATAAATCTTAGTTTGTCGTAGTTTGTTTTCTTTTTATCGTATTAAGCAATGGATATGTCATTCTCTTGTAAGATTGGACTTTTTTTTTTCAGCTTTAGATTATCTATCTTCTTTGGCAATGGATATATATAGGTCTCTCATTCTGCTGTATGTTGCTGTACAAACTCTGCAAATGTGAAGAATGGAGCTTTTTGCATATCCTTATTTGAGTTTTTCATTTGTGTTGTATATTTCCTGTGCATTGCTCTGTAATTCTTCTAGTTCCAGTTTTGTCTTCTACTTATTTACTTTTCTTCTCCATATCCTCTCAAATGAATCCATTTAGCCAAAATGAATGGATCGAAAAAGGAACCCAAGACCAAAGTTGTAGATTTTTCCCATTTTTGTTTTCAACTTCAATAACAATACTTTCCCTCCAAATCCCGGGAGAGTTGACCAGACTACCATCCAAAACCCAAGCTGAACATGAACACGGTATTGGTGAAATCTTGAGTAATTCCAAGTATAAAATGTCCGGTCTCTTCAAAGAATTCTGAGAATGGACTGAGAATGAATTTGTCGAAGAGAACACTGTCCATGCAAAGATCAGTGCCGGAAGGGCATTGTGGAATTCCCGACGAGTTTGATTTAACAGAAGCAGATGAATTTGCTACTGAATCAGCTTCTAAGAAATGATTCGTGAAGAAGAAGGTCCAGATTCTTAAAGCCTGTATACACTTCTTCGGATTTTAGATGAATTGGTTTTTTGCTGTGATTTAATCTCAATAAAACAGAGCAAACACTTACGAAACTACTGCATATATACAGAAGTACACACTCCACTCTCTTAATGTGATTTATACTTCAACTTGATTTATACTTCAACTACATGTGAGTAAAACATTTTATCCACTGACATGAACAGACGCGGTACCTCAATGAACTAAACTAGCCAAATTATTACCGTAATATCGAAAGTTGTAAAATATTACATGGGTATAATTACAATTTTTCAGTTGCCTTCGCTGAAGTCTGCATCAATCACTTCTCCATCTACGTCTCCACCAGATGATTTATCACTTGAACCAGATGCCTTGGTGGACGGTTCAGCACTCGAAGCTCCTGGCTGGCTGTATAGTGATTGTCCAATCTGCATAACTTCTTGGTTCACTGCAGCCAGGGCATCCTTGATAGTTTGAGTAGTCCCAGTAGAAATAGCGTCCTTAAGCTCTTTCAATTTAGCCTCGACCTTATCTTTTACTGAACTTGGAACCTTGTCTCCCAACTCTTTTAGCTGCTTTTCAGTTTGGTATACAACAGATTCTGCCTGGTTTTTAGTGTCGATGGCTTCTCTCCTTTCCTTGTCCTCCTTTGCATATTTCTCGGCTTCATTAACCATTCTATCCACCTACACATTTTTAATTCAGAAGGATCATATAGTTTGTAAATGCATTCACAAGCAACAAAAGATAAAAAGTTAAATGGCTACTTAAAAATTCCACGGTTCTATATCAACAAATAGTATAGAAAATTGTAGCCTAAAGATATTAGAATGTGAATCGCTCTTAATCTACATCAGAGTGGGAAAAATCAAGAATTTTTAAAACAGTTTTAGCCTAAATGAGTTAAGCAGGCATGACAGAGTTTAATAATCTTTCTCCACCTAAAATGAATTAAATGTTATTAACAAAGACCTCGTATCCTCGCATGTCTTAACCTTGAAAATGGTCTTTGACAGAACAGGTTGAAGGGAGTGTTTTTTCCATTAATTTATTGGAACATACCTCGTCTTTGGCCAAAGTGCTGGCACCAGTTATAGTGATGTCCTGCTTCTTGCCAGTTCCCTTGTCGACAGCTGTCACAGAAAGGATACCATTGGCGTCGATATCAAACTTGACCTCAATCTGGGGAACTCCACGAGGAGCTGGTGGGATTCCGTCTAGGCGAAAACTTCCAAGAGATTTATTGTCTTTCACAAACTCTCTTTCACCTTGCAGCACATTGATTTCAACACTGGTTTGCCCATCTGCTGCAGTAGAGAACACCTCTGATTTAGAAGTCGGTAAGGTTGTATTCCTGGGAATGATTTTCGTCATTACACCACCCAACGTTTCAAGGCCAAGTGACAATGGAGTCACATCCAGGAGAACAATATCGCTAACATCTCCAGCTAAAACACCAGCCTAGAACAATATTCATGAACACGGATCACCTAAGTGCTATCAAGCTAATTCGGAAGTCTAAACACAAGCGTATACAAGAATGACTGCATATAAAAACACGATCAGACTTACAAATTAGAGAATGGGGAAATAAAAAATATCAAAAATGCATACCTGAACTGCAGCTCCAAGAGCAACTACTTCATCTGGATTAACTGTAACATTAGGTTCTTTGCCAGTCAACTTCCTGACAAGCTGTTGAACAGCAGGAATTCGCGTCGATCCACCAACAAGTATCACTTCATCTATATCCTTAAACGAAAGCTTTGCATCCCTTAAAGCATTTTCAACAGGAGTTTTGAGCCTATAAATATGAATGCCACACAGATGAGTTTCTGTAGACAAGCATATTAAAATAATGAACAAAAACATGACAAACCTGTCTAGTAAATCCGAGCATAGGTCTTCAAACTTGGCCCGTGTTAATGTCGTATCGATATGTTTTGGACCATCTGCAGTGGCAGTGATGAAAGGTAAACTGCACAACACAAATATCACTGGATTGACTCGGGAACAAACTGAATTTGCTGAGATTGTCGTGTATGAAGAATAACATACCTTATGTTAGTTTGGGTCAAAGAGGATAATTCTATCTTTGCTTTCTCTGCACTTTCTGTAAGGCGTTGAAGTGCCTGTTTATCTTTAAGAAGATCTATACCTTCGCCTTTCTTAAAGTCATCAGCAAGCCAATCAACAATTCTCTATTGCACAAGAAGAACGTAATCATCATCATCATCACCATCAAAAGAAATACTCTTACAAGAAATTGCTTCTCATCACAGATTCATACCTTGTCAAAGTCGTCGCCTCCTAAATGTGTGTCTCCAGAGGTCGAGAGCACTTCAAATACTCCATCCCCTACCTCAAGGACTGCCAAATAAGAGCTGAACAAGTTAGTGAAAAGGTTACATAAAATCTTGCTAGGTTCTTGAAAGTATTAAGCTTGTAGAAACTGGAAGGGTAGATCAATCCACAATTTTTAACTTCCAACTTATTTACTTCTATTTACCAGATTAATTTATTTTAACTCGCTATAAACTCAGAACCACATTTCTACTCAACTGTGGAACTCTTGAAATTAGGGAAACACGAGTATCTGAGGTTCCAGTTAAAAGATTACCAAAGGAAAGAGATTAAAAAATAGTAAAACCAAAAGAAAACTATTTTTATGAAAATAAAACTAAAAGAATCAACTTTTAGCCATGGATCCAGAAATATTTTTAAACAATTTTTTTCATCAGTCTGGAACTGTTTAAATACACGTAATAGGCAAGCTTTCAAAGCCTTTCAACACAACCCGTTAAGGAGATATCTGAAAAGACAAAAATAAATGCATACACGAAGAATACCGTAACTTAAGGGACATTGTATTATACTGACGCAAAGAATAACAAAGGGAAACAACACAGAGCAAAGTGGCATGTACCTGAAACATCAAATGTACCACCTCCAAGGTCGAAAACTAGAATTGTTTCATTATTCTTCTTCTCGAATCCATAGGCCAATGAAGCAGCTGTCGGTTCATTGATGATACGGAGAACATCCAAACCAGCAATACGACCAGCATCTTTAGTCGCAGTTCTTTGGGAATCATTAAAGTATGCTGGCACCGTAATTACTGCTTTTGTAACCTTGTCATTCAAGAACTTTGAGGCATCGTCCACAAGCTTTCTTAAAACCTGAATCCAAGTTTAGCTTCTGATGATTCAGTTTGACTCAAAAGTAATCTACAATTCTTATTATGTTCTACACAAACCAAGGAAACACCAAAAGTAACTTCATCCATGCAACTATGAAAAATTCCATCGTTGTAATTCCTTTTGTGTTTTATCTATAGTGCTAACCTAATTTGATAGTGTTGATCACATAACTTAAAATAATAAATTTGTCATCTCCTTCACAACTTAAGCTTTTAGGTGGTTAAATATAGTAAAAGCATGTCAAAATCTTAGCTCAAGTACCCCGACGCCTAATTATGAAAATTTTGCAAGCATCTGAGCTTTTCATGAGGGCTAAAAAAAAGGTCCAAACATGGCATGTTGAAAATTTTGTCCTTTCTCTGCTTCAGCTTTAAAGTAGTACAATACACAGACTTAACTCTAAAGCCTTATATAGTGCAAAATTGGCACTAGAAAACGGTATTAACGTACGATTATCACCTAAGGAATTCATAGTAATTAGTGATAATCTAAAAACACTAAATAATTCAAATTTCATGAGAGAATTTTGAAAAAATTACCTGAGCAGAAATTTCTTCGGCAGCAAATTGCTTACCAATAGCAGGGCACTCAAGTTTCACATTCCCATTCTCATCCTTGACAACTTTGTACGAAACCTGCTTAGACTCCTCATCAACCTCGTTCATCTTCCTTCCAATAAATCTCTTCACTGAAAAAAATGTGTTCTCCGGGTTCACCACGGCTTGCCTTTTCGCAATTTGCCCGACTAACCGGTCCCCCGACTTCGTATACGCTACCACAGATGGAGTCGTTCGCTGCCCCTCGGCATTTGTTATGATAGTGGGCTGTCCACCCTCCATTGCCGCCACAGCTGAATTGGTGGTGCCCAAGTCTATTCCCACAACCTTCTCATTTACCACCCTCAAAGGCCTGTAATATTTCTGCTTCTTGTTTTTAGGATTGAAGGAAGTGATTGAAATTGTTCCCGAGTTATGACCCAAAAAAGGAGTCTTGAGTCTTAATGATCGAGAAAACGGGAAGTGAACTTGTGTTGCACACGCCATATTTCTTGGGCTTATTGAGAATTGAGATTTGTTAACTGAAAAATTTTCTTGATACCAAGGGGTATTGTGTGTAACTCTGCAGGGTGGAGTGGAAGAAGATGGATTTATAAGAGAAGATTTGGGAGAATATGAATAGTGTTTTTGGCGATTCTAGAAGAGTCTGGCAGTTGGATTATGGATTTTGTACGGTACTATATATGGTATGGATATGTGGAAGTTGGGTCCTTTTCACTGTTTGGTTTTTTCCTGTGGAACATAGTCGAGGATGTTCTCGTAGAGAAACAAAGCAACTCGAGAAAGTCCCTTTTTTTTAACTCGAGCACAAATTATATGACAACATATCATTTAACATCGGTGTGAAACCAAATAAATCACAAAATCGATTCCTCGAGGTTTTGAGTTAGTATGTCAATGTTCATTGAAACTAATTTCCAACAATAATAATCATTCAAATTACTAAATATTACATAATTATATTTGAAGTCCTACATTATTATAGTACTATTGGCCTTAGAATTGTTAATTGGTTTATGTTAAGCCCCGTTTGACGCACATTAAAACTCTTATTTTCATTCTTCTACTCATTTTTAATAACACATTTTTCAATAAAATAATATTTTCAATCACATCAATAAATTTTTCTTCTTTTTCAACCACACATTCTCCATCAATCGATTATTCCAAAATGCATTCTTCCAAAATAATATCCATCAAACACACCCTAAATTTTAAAAATTCAAATTAGAGGTGTAAATTGGGCTGTGTTGAATTGACAACACTCAACTTTGAAACCTATGCTAGGTAATCCTTAGGTTGTCCTGGCCATACCAGCTCGAGTAAATGTGTTTTTACAAATTTGTGAGATGCATTACTAAAATATCGAATCTCCTTGTTACTCCATTTTTAGCGTAATAATTAAAGTGACAATTTGAAATCGTTTATGCTGATCAATGTTTCTAATTTAATTGAAAGTCTCTCTCAATAAAATATGCAAATATGATAAATACATTAACAAGTGTTAGAATACCTATTGAAACCATATAAAGCATATATGTATATTTATATCATTTATCGAACTTTACAATATTTATTAGCCCCTGTTTGGTGCACATTATTTTCAAAAGAATGCATTTTTTGGTGGATGTGATGGAGAATAGGTGGTTGAAAAAGAA
>CAIGRO010249534.1:0-10325 GCA_903798355.1 Fraxinus baroniana
TCATTTTTTACGGCATGCCTTATATGCACGTCGTAAACGCGTGCCGTAAAAAGTAACATTTGTTGTAGTGAATGCTGAATAATGTGAACAAATATGATCGGTGGCTTCTGAATCAATAATCCAATGTTTAGGAAAATTAGCCAACGTGTTACTGAAAGTGGAAAAACAAGTACCTGATACTCGATTTGATTGCACACTTTCTGCTCCAGTATCCACCTTCACAGATGTTAAGTGACTACTCAACATATTCATCAGCTGTTGATATTGGCCTTGATTTAAAGTCTGCATGAAATCCTCCATACCTCTCTGTTTTTGTTCTGAAACATCTTCTGAAACTTGATTAGCACCAATGTAATTTGGTGATTTGTTTCCAGCGGTTGAGCAACAGATTGAAGTCTTTGTTTGCTCTTGAATCCAGGTGGATAACCGTGCAACTTGTAGCACTTATCCGTAGTATGGCCAGCATAACCACAGTAAGTGCACATAGGTCTCTCCTTCCTTGGCAACTTATTATGCACTTGCCCAGTGTTACTCCTTTTCACATCATTTCTAGCATAAAATGCCATTGAATCACTAGCTAATCTAGTGGCATTTGAAGTGGCAATAACATTCCTTTGATGTTCTTCTTGAGAGACAAGGGAAAACACCTTGTTAATAGGAGGTATAGGGTCCATGAGCAGTAGTTGACCTCTGACCTGAGCAAATGAATCATTTAAACCCATCAGAAATGACATCACGTATTCTGTTTGATAATGATCAACTAGCTTCTTAGATCCACCACAACCACAATTCCACATGAACACACTGGTCTGTAGTTGCTTAATTCTTCCCAAATTGTCTTCAATTTTTTGAAGTAGGTACTCACTAATGACTGACCTTAAGTGTGATTCATCGGTTCATGCCTCAATTGGAAGATGCGTGGTCCATTACGCTGTTGGTACCTTTCCTTCAAATCAATCCAAATATCATGAGCAGATTCTGAGTAAATCACACTAGCAGAGATCTCATTAGAAATTGAATTAAGTATCCATGAGCTAACAATGTTATTATTTCGAATCCATTGACTAAGAAGATTATCATCATCTTCAGGTCGAATTATAGATCCATCTGATATCGCCATCTACTACAAACTCTAATCTTCTCGAGAGTTTTGGAAGTGTAAGTGTTTGAATAGTAAGTAAGAAGATGAATAGTGATTTTTATGGAAATGAACGTGGGTATAATGGCGCGATGAAGTGGCGTGCTTTTCGGTTTATAGGAGTAGCATAATATTTCACTTTTTTGGGATATAGAAGGTCACCACCAAACAGAAATAATGATTGGAATTCTCCGCTATTTTGGGATTTGAAGTATTGTGAGGAATGAATATGGTATAAAATTGACATTAATTTTTGCCATATTGGGGAGTAATTATTGACGAACAAAAATGAGGCCAAACCAAGTAGCCCAAAGGATGAAGGCCAATTATGAAAATTCGAAGGATAGGCCCAAAGGAGGCCATTTGAAATCTAAGATGAAGTTATGTAGCGGAGGCCCATCATCGGCCAAGCCTACAAGACGCTCAAGATCAGGGTGAATATAGTGTCTCGTTGTCATTTAGAGCGACAGCCCCATCATAGCTCAACCCCGCGAGATGCCTAGATTCGGGGCGAACATAATGCCTAGTTGTTATTTAAGGTGACAGTTATTGACACAACTATTGAATAGTCTTATTGCATTCCACGATCCAAGAATCTTGGAGGCAAGCAATTAAGGAATGGGGGTAATGGTAGTAGTTAAAGACGGCAGTTTATTGACAAGTTAGCCATTTGGAGAAAGTGGGTAGTTACAATGCGACGAGCTGTTGTCAAATGGTTCCACAACAAAAACTGTCAAAAGAGTATAAAAGAGAAGAGAAGACACAGAAGCAAGCCCCAATCAAATCACTCTCGAACAGAGACTATGTAATTTTGTTTCCCTTAATTCCCTATCTTTTAACTTTCAATTGTCTTGTGTGCTTGTGCCCCTTGGAGGCATTTCGCTTCGTGTAAACCGTACTCTTTATAAATAAAACACTCATCGTTGAAACTTTGTCTCGAGAGGTTTTGTTCCTTACACAATCGTTTGAATCTTTTAATTATTAGCAAGGCCCGACTTTCCGTGCGAAACAAAAATACACGTAGGCCAATGAGTAAATCGTGATACTTCAACAAAATTAGTTACAAAATTAGCCAATAAGAGACTGCCATCTTTCATTTTCCTAAATAAACCGGATTACGCCAAAATTTGGAGAAAAATCTATAAATATCCCCATTCTAATTAATCACTTCTGCAATTCAAATATCTCCATTCTAATTAATCACTTCTCCTCTTGTTCCCAATTTGATCATCACAGCTAGTGAGTTTAAAAGGTGAAAATTCAGGCTATGTGAGAGGACTTATTGATCAGATTTCTGTCGTCATCAATTACCAAATTGGAGTTGTATATGTTTGCTAGATTTTTCAGATGTATCATATGAAAGTGAAAATCAGAGTTATCAGTTCTTGTCCACCAATGCTAAACTTTAATGCATTTGTTAGTAGTTATTGCTACAACAGCTGAAGCTTCTTTGGGTATTAGTTTCGTGTACGCAAGATTTACTGATTTATAGCTACAGGATATATGTTCGTTTTTGTGTGTCCGTGATTCCCACATTTGTTGAAAATACTCCTTAAAAGCCTCATCGAGTAGAATGTCTATTTGAAAGAATGCAAGAGTTCAGTTACAGTAGGAAAAATAAATAAATAAAATAATTCTATAATTTGGAAATCTAACTAGTTGTAATGAATTTAGTAAATTAATACCAGGATTTAAATTTATGAGTTAGATGTTTGGCATGTTAGCCTAGCCTAAGAAAAGAGCAATGTTTGAGTCTTCATTCGGCAAAATTTATAGATCATTATGTGGATGTTTGGTGAGGATTAAAATTAAATTTTTAGTAAATTGTGAGAGAAGTTTTTGAAATTTTTTGTTGAAGAGCTGTAAGACCATGAAAGATGTGATTAATATTTATTGTTTGACTTTGATTTAAATTAAAATCTAATTTTAATCCGAAACAAAAACTCTATTTCCATCCACATTTTAATAGCCAAACTTCATTTGTTATTTTCTTCGATAATGTTTACACTTTAATAAATAGTTATTAAATGAATCGAACTTTACTAATATTTTGTAAATTTTGATAAAAGTTAATAAAATATTTGATTGAAAAATTGTATATACTATAAAATACGTGATTAAAATTAATTGTTGAGTTTAACTTAAGATTAAAATCTAAATTTTAATTTCTAAAAAAAAACGGGCGCTTAATGTAAAAGTCCTGCAAAACATAGCATTTACTAATAGCCCCGACATGCTGCAATGCATTATTCTAATTTTTTTATTTATTCTTATTATTTGTTAGTGCGTACTAAGCACTTTGAAAACAAATATTTGCCTAAATCTGTGCAGAATGAAAAGATTCATAATTCAATTGCACCATCTAGTCAATTCGTGCTGATAATAGAAACAATGACATCCGACGTTGTTTACCAATAGAATAGGCTTATTATGCAAGAGCAAAGCCATCAGCATCGAAAATAAGTGTCTATTCGAACTCCTTGACACTGAAATCCCTGCTTTCAAGGTCTAGGATCAAAATGGAACAATGAATCGTCAATTCCATGCAAGTAAAAGGTGGCGAGTTTACATTACACAGTAGAAGATTCGTACTTTGGTTTCACATCATCACATACAAATGGTGGCAACGGTACTAAGACAAAATCAAACTTCCGTAATTTATAGTCCGACTCAACCACCACTATTACAAGCATAAATTCTACAACATCACGAGCAATGCACGAGGCAGCACTAGTTAAATACAAAAGAACAAGAGTACCTCAGAGTGGCCCCCGGATCTAATTATTATCTTCAGAATAGTAGGAAACTCGATTCCACAGGTAAAGCTTTAGATTGTAGGTAAGAATTGCCAGCCAGCTAGTGCAAGGAATTTAGTACCATAAAACTGATCCCTCATGAAGACATTAAAACCTGTTACCAGGAATTAGTGACAAAACCTCTTTAGTTACATAGATTTTAACTACTGTACAGAGAGCTTTATCTTTAAATTATTTCCTTGAGATTTATTTGCATTACAAATAAGAGAGAAAATATTGTTTGAAAGAATTTTACGCATTCATATAAGAACACGGAAAGAAGACTTGGCACAGTTAAAGTCCTAAAAGAAAATTCATACAAAGTATCTTATTAATTCGATTGAATTATATAGGTAAGAAAACCACATCTATGACAATTATTTACAAGAAACATTGTCAAATAAAATCAATTATTATATTCCACAAAGACAAAACTATTGGTTACTACATGGAAGGAAGCCGACTGCTTGGTGATTTATTCAGGAGCTAAAGGTCACCTCAAACTATTTGTAGGAAGTGAACAATTTTTAACAGTTCAACAATCCATGTTCCTGTCCTGGCTAAGAAAAGATTTCATGTATTCGAACTGCATAATTTATGTAGCAGTTCAATTATATTGACACTCTTACAACTCTTCAGAAAATTTATGATATAGTTAATCTTCATTTTCCATGTAGAGTACTTTTTTTTATTTTCCATGTAGAGTACATTTTTCACATGAAACTTGATAAAGAAATCTAAACCGGCAAGATAAAGATATGATAAGGTTCAAGCAGCATGAGAGATTTGATTGTTTCTTCTCTTTTTTCCAAGTAAACTTAGGAATTTCAATCAAATTCATTGGACCACTTAAAGAACAAATCTGTCCAAACTTTTCTATTTAGTTATATTGTCCTCAATACCTCAATGCCGGATCCTGGATCTTTCAACCCTTGTTCTTGGAATAGCCAAGATGGCTACAAGCCCCCCAGCAAAAGAGGAAATTGCTGCCACAACTAAAGCTGGTGAATTGCCACCACCAAATAATTGATCCAATGGCCCAGATCCAAGGGACACGATAACCTGTTTCCAATAAGCAAAGCTTTGTCATCTAATGGCCAAAACAAATTTTATAAATGAGAAGTAAGCATTAAAAGGCTTCTAATATTTGGTTATTGCAGTATCCCACAACATAATCACGCTTTTACATGAAGATTGAAGATCAAGATCAGCAATCATAGGAGAAGAATTGCTGGTGTGCAATTGCTGATGAAGTCTAGAAAAAAATCGTAAGGGAAAATTTACTTTTTAACAAAACCATAAACACACCTTTACTAGTCAAACAGAGCAATTTTATTTGTTAATTCAGAACATGTCATTGCAAATATCACTTTTCTTCTTCATCAGGAAATATGTAACAAATTCTGGTGATGCACTCTGCGTAGTATATATATACCCTAGAAATTAGGATCCATGGTATACATGCGTCAAGCTAAAATTGGAGTGTAGCCACTTACTGTGGCATACATCTGTCATTGTTCACACTGCATGTGAGTCACTATATTTCTCATTGTTGATGCTGCTGAACATGCACCCATGTTTATGGTACGAGACAATGATCCAACCACTCGATGAAATGCTCTATTAGATCATTGTGACGGAAAACAAATGTGAATAGAACTAGAATAGTAGAAAGGGAAAAGTGGGGAAGAAGAGAATAGAGAAGAGGAAAGAAATAGAAGAAAGGGGAGAGAATAGGAGGGAGGGAAGAGATGAGAGAGGGAGCGGGAGATAATTCTTATTTGTTAAATAATCAAGTCTTAAGAATCACATTGCATAACCACTCTTACTGTTACTAAAAATTCCTAACAAACTACGGAAACTACTTAATAATAATAATGGAAAGGAAAATCTATCTATATAATTGTAAAATATATTTTATTTCATAGCAAATCTTTCATAAATAGTCTTCTAATAATACCTCAAGAATCTACATCATCATGTCTATAGATACCTTTTTTATATATATTAATAATGACGCCACAAGAATTTAACATGTCCTCAAGATACGTTTCAGACACCACTATTAATATACAACCCATTTTTGCTCAATGAGTCATGAATAGAATACAAAGTATTTGGTAAAACTCAATTTTTATCGAAGTTATTAGTAATAAAGTAATTTCATTAAACAATTTAGTTTGAGAATCAACATACAAATTTCATTCCTGCTTGTGATTTCTAAAAGAATGAAGTGAATACATAATATCAATAATTTATAGGCATAAAAGTCAATCCCGATCAGCCCTGTAGGCTGTAGAGAGCATCTATTTTTCAGGGTCAATAAAGCAGTCAATCCTGTGGATCCCATGCTGCCCATTCTACAAACATCCAAGGGGGATTGCATAGAGGTGAACCAATCAATTCATTAAAATTTATTTAGTTTGATAGCTTTAACAAGTATTTAACAAACAACGAACGACAGTCATATTTTATATTTTCTCAACCAAAAAAATAATCAAGACCATCACTGCCTTGAATGATACAAAGCTAAACCAGCTAGTTTCACAGTTGAAATATCGGCTTTGATAAGTTTCCCACTTAGTTTCTCAGTAAAAGAGCGTTATTATATTTGAGAGAAGTTTAGGGAAAAGTTCCACAGATTTTAGTGGGTTGTCTATCTTTACATATTGTGTCAAGTAGGAGTAGCAATGGCACAGAACAGAGGGTGGCAGGCCGTGAAAAATTGAATCCAAACAAAGTGATGTATACATAATAAAATAAACAACAGGTTATACCTGTGGAATCACAATTGCCAGATTTAAAACCCCCATGGACAATCCTGCAAGATTGAGGTAATAAATCAAAGCACTTAACCTCCATGCTACCAAATATACACAAAAAGATACACATCCCAACCAACCTTGACCCAGGCCTAAAGCTTCAATACGTGCAGCTACCAAGGCATATGGAACACTGTAGGTTATCTGCAAACAGAAGTTCAAGAATACAATGAGGACCATTAGAGACTGAGAATCATTAAAACAGCGCTCGAACAAAAAAGTCAGCATTAGCAGCCTCTACCCAGTCTCCACAAATAAATGCCTAGAATAGTTTGGAACAGTCATCTGAGATATCTTCCGCACCAATATTACATAGTAAAGCCCAGTTCAGATTTCACTTTCTATAAGATACTGACGGGTAGAGGGGAGCGAGCTAATAAGTTAATTCGCTTTCAGGTAGATGAAGTTCCTAGAAATTATCAACGAGTCAATCTCAACAAGTGTTGTTTCACATGCATAGTAAGATTGAAAGGGTACAATTACCCTGCACATAATTCTTTCAATATATCAGCATAATGATTGTGATAACAAAGAGAATATTTCTTAACAATTTCAGCAATGAATTAAGCAACTTACAGATAATGGAATGCCAAGAACTGTGAATGCTACTAGTGCAGCAATGACAACACCATCCGGAGGAAGATTGTTAAGAATATTCATTTTACTCCTGATTGCAGCTACTATAAGCATTGTTATAAAGCATAGAGACATGAGAATATTCGAAAGTCCCCATATAAAACCAGCTCCCCACTTGCGACAGAGCTTCTCCATAAACACTGAAGTAATCCCAAGCATCACTGAGTTCAACATTAGGCCCAATGAACCCATTCTGACTCCAATGCTATAATTATCCCCTTCATTTGGCTTGCCACCATAGATTTCACGGCCCATCCAATCCGTATCGTAAAGAGTAAATGGAAACCAGCCAATCCAAGTCAGAGAAGTTACAAGCAGGATTATCCAAACAGTACCTGGTAGATACCTAAAAGTCCCAAACAACTCCCATAAAAAAGCTTCATTCTCTTGAGAAGAATTCTGGGACCCTCCTTCGCCAAAATTAGGGGAATTGTTGCTTATATTTAAGGACTGCTCATGGGCTGCAGTTAAGCTTATACATGTAGTTATGACAATAAAAATAATGTCAAGAATGAATGCAGCCTTGAGATTAGCACAGTTAACACTGCAGGCAGGAGTGAGGGTGAAGGGAAAAATCTTGAACCAGTTGCTGTAAGTTCCAGTGGCATATCCAAGGATGTTACCAACAGCCATAAATAGGGAAAAGTACGCATTTGCTACTCGAGTTCTCCTGTGATCCTTACCTAATACAATACAATGAAAAATGACAATGGTCAAACTTTTGAAGGTTAGTTCATAAAGTAATTTTCAAAAATTCAATTTTTTTGCATTAAAAAAAAAAAGTCGTTAAATTTATTCTAATAAGCTTTTTCAGTGAAGAACATTAATCATAAATGTATTGATTTATTTGTTGAGGTTATGTTACATTTTTGTTAAGCGGTATAGAAAATCAGGCCTGCTACCCTATTAGTTCTTTCATCATCCATCAAGAAGGCTTATTTTACTTAACTTTGTTCAGAGACTGACAAAAAATTCTTAATGTGAGTCTTCATTTTTCAGTTCTCTGTTTTATAACTTTTTACTCCATTATGATGACTGGAGTTGAAAATAAAAGAATTACAGACTTATGAATTAGAAGGAGGACGCATAAGAATGGATGCAAAATAAGATGTAACATAAGAGTGAAATGTCAACTTCTACATTTGAATTCCCTTCTTATCTCCCAATTGTATTCAACTGTAAGAAGCTTAAATGATAAGAGGAACCATAAAAGAATCCATTTCCTCTTGCTGCACTTTCCATACATTTTTGTCCTTTAATCATATTCCAAACATGACTCCATTATTTTTTCTAGATTTTCATTTTCCAAACAGGCTAAATGAAAGTTTTACTAGTTTTCTGTTGTCTATTAGAGACTTAAGTGCTACTAAAATAAAATCTTAGCAATGCAAATAATTAATCTTGAAGATTGAGGACCAAAGAGCAACACATGTGAAATGATAGGGACATCTCCTGCTATTTTCCCTTTAAAAAAAAAAAAAAAAAACACATTTAAAACTCAAGCCAGCTCCAAAAATTTTCCCTTCCCCACATGAAGCTGATATCCATTTCCCATCAACTTAAGAAATACAAACAAATAGTGAAATAGAACAATACACAAAACAAATAAATTGAACCAGGTCATACAGAAAATAGGTTTCCAAACAATTTTTTGTTCAGATTACTAGCGGAGAGAAATTAAATAACCAACTTGAACAAAAGTTACAAAACATAAAGTCGTTTGACATTTTTAGGAGAAATTAAAAATGAGTGACATGGTACTTCCCGACCCAGACTATGAGGAACAGTTGAAGACGATGAATGCTGCCGGGGTGAACGAACCAGTAACTTGAACATGTTCGGTCTTCTTATATCTCAAAGTTAGGCGACCATTTAACTGTGTCTCCAACAAATTAAGAAACACAAACTAGTAGATAATAGGCATAAATCTGAGTTGGCTATGATTACGATCTATGAATTAAACAATTTTAATTCAAAATTTGTATATAATTGTGAAAACGTCTTTATAGTATAAATTTACCAGTGAGATCAGCGAGCAGGGCACGACAGGGGCCTTGAGTCATATTATTAGCCACATCAAGAAGCCAGAACCCAATGACATAGACCACCACGGCACGAGTTTTCTTGTCACCCCTATCCCCAAGCACCCATCCGATGTCGGCAGAAAAGCCGATAGTGATAACAGAAACAACTATGGAGGTGGCGCCGCCGATGATGAAGGGGCGGCGGCGTCCAAGCTTGCTGGTGCAGCGGTCGCTCATAAGACCTACTAAGGGCTGAACCAGAAGTCCCGATAGAGGACCGCAGAGCCAGATAATACTGGACCATGCGTGCGGGATTCCCAGTTCCTGAACATAAGGGGTTAAAAGGGACAACTGAAGAGCCCATCCGAATTGAATTCCACATGCCACCGACGCCACTCGGAACAGTGTGCGTAACCTCACTCTGGCCGGCCTCCCTAATCCCGGCCCATGTTGTAATGGTCTATTCTGTTTTCCTCTGTTCCTCTCCGTTTCCTGGATCATCACTAGAACCCAGAAATTGATGGCGACGGCTATAAAGATAGCGATGCCGAAGCCGATGGCGACCGCGATGCGAAATGGAAAGTTTGGTTGGCGTTGACAAGGAAAATTAGAATAAAGAAGGTGATAGTTTGATGAGGTGTTACGGCAGAATTTGGTCGGATTACGATGCAGAGTTTGGGTTGAGATACGACTACGAGGGAGTACTGAGTAGAGAGGGTAACCGTTTCGGCAAGTGTGCTGGATCAACTCAATCACTCACTCGGTCGCCGCTGCTATTGGAGATTCTGTCATGGTTTTGCAGAACTGGTTTTACCAACTTGTCCCGGTAAAGTTCACTATCGTTCCCGGCTTGTTTGGCAAATTAGAATTTGCATTAATTGATTACTTTTTCCTTCTCATTGGACATAAA
>CAIGRO010249537.1:0-25885 GCA_903798355.1 Fraxinus baroniana
CACCCGTAATAGAATACAACCAATTAAGTGTTGTTGATTCAATCGTAATCACAATCCTTCCGTGGTCAGTTTTTCCTCACACCTCTCGTGCAAAATCACTCTTTATGCCCTTCTCTCCATTCCCGAAGTATTTTTCGCACATGTGGGTTCTTAATAATCATTAAAATGAATTTTTCCACATAAAATGATCATAATTTGATACTTGTAAACTTAGAAGAGAGATAGTAAGAATTTCTCAAAGTCACACCGTCAATCTCTAGAGTTCAAATCTCAAAGTATTTACCGAGCACCTCTTAGTTTTGATAATCTAAATCCATTTTTATTTCTTTTGTTATGAATATATATTTTGGTGTTTGCCCTTTTTTCAACATCTTTATGTGCAGGACTTCTCCATTAAGTTTTCTAAATGACTCCCGTAGCGAGATTTGGGTCGATGACTCCCAGTCAAATAACCATAGGCCCCAACAGACTTAATAACTCGAGTCATAAATGCTACGAAAAGAAGTATAAGATGTATCATATTTTCTTTTGATATAAGATTTGAATTTTAACATTGGTCAGTGCCCACTCTAGATTCCTTAACCTAAACTCCTTCAGCCAATGATTTGATCTAAGAACTCCAAACCATCAAACTTCTATACACACAAGTACTAACCTTCTCACCCCCAAACTGTTTTTAGCAATTTGGTTTCTACATAAAGAATTTGGGAATTTTATTCAAACTTAGGTCAACAACACATTAACAATTAAATCCACATAATCAAGTCATGCTCCAATATAAGTGATAAGTCAATGATGACTACGTGATCAAGTAAACAAGTCTAACACTCAAGTAAAATCATAATATACAATGCTGTCCAATTCTAGCTAACACTATACTCAATTCAAACAAATATCATCATACGTGGCAAGTCGTTCAACATTATGCTAGACACTATTTTTATTTTTATTTTCTATTTTTTTCAATTTTGTTAGATTAAATTAGTTATACAAACTCGATAAGCAGTTGAAAAGCAAGCAACAAAGATCCTAATTCTCCAAATGCTTACCCCCAAACAAAAAGATTACATTGTCCACAATGTAAAAACAAACATAAACAAAATAAAAGAGTAAAGGATCAGAAACTCCCCGAGGGTAGATGCGGATAGGTAGAAGGATCAAGCTGGTCCGGTTGATAGATGTCATGACAACCACCACTTTGCCGTGTCATAACAAATAAGGTTTAAATATTTGAAGTGTATTCACACCAAAAAGAATTCTAATCTTCTAACATTAAGAAGATTGAATCTAGGTGCAATCGAAAAAAATGCATATCACATCAATGTAAACTTAACGTAATGCTAGGATGTTAACGTTGAGCTTAAATAAAATGAACTCAATAAGTAAACATGCCTATGTTACTAATGCAAGTCTTGAAATACTATCTAAAATGTTTTAAAAAAACCATTTAAACGCATAAGTTCCTAAATATGGCCCTAAAATACTAATGCAATACCTAAAAATCTACTTGTAGTGCAATACTTAATAAAAATAAGAGGTAAGTGATAGGAAAATGTATTTCCTCCCATTAAGCTTAACATAAAGTTTAGAGCTCGACTTTTTCACTAGTGTTTCATGGCACTTTGAATATGGTTTTGGAAGTCCTGCTTAACTTGTTTAATTTAACTTTGTTTTATATTATAACTTTCTTCCAAATTTTAATCTTGTCATTCTCTAAGTAGTATGACTTTTCCTCATCATCCGTTTCAAACTCAACATGTACACCTCAATCTTTTCATAAATTTTCCTCTTCTTTGAATGCTACTAGTTCTTTTTCGTCTCTTATGATTAATTTCTCGATCTTTTCATGCTCCTCTTCTTTAATTGAAATTTTCTTGAGTTCAACGTTAGCGTTCAAAACTTTTGACAAAGAAACAACGATATCTTTATGGATAGTCTTCCTCTCTTATTGTATTTGTAAGAAGTCTGGTTAACGTGATTACCTTAATTGATGTCCATTAATAATCGATGGAAGAAATACTCTCATATATGACATGAATATATTTATATGACGGATGCGAACCTACAAAAGTGCATAAATTTTTATGTATACTTAAAGATTCACATAGAGCATAGCGATATTTTTTTCTCCTATCGGATCTTATGACAATTTATATATGTCTATCATATTTCCCTTATTTTGAAAGCATAAAATAGGCCACTACATGTACACAACTACCGTGCAAATAAAATCATAAAAATCAATAAATATTCAAAAACGTGTTTTCAACGTCAGTATGTAAAACAAAAAATTAAAAATTGTTATTACAATTTCATCGTTGTCCCATTACAAAGAAAACTAGCCTAAGATGTTTTTTTTTGGGGGGGGGGGGGGGGGGGGGGGGGGGCTGTTCAGAAAATTTTTTCAGGAAAGGCACAAGTATTTTTGAGGATACACAACTCACAAATTTGGACATCTGCATGCTTTTTATCTGATGGAGNAACAAAAGAAATATTGAAAAATCGACATCACCCAAATAAATCTTGAATTGAATCTTGGAATCGATCTTCATTTTTCTTGCCTCCTATGCTCCCAAAATCTTTTAGAATGTGTTGTAATGCATGGTTATTACTTCTGAACAACCTTATGTTTTTAAAAGACGTCTGAAGATTTGTTTTCATAACAATTGGGATTATATTAGAAAATCAGAATTTTTTTCCTGACTTAACTTGGACGGGCTTTCAATAGGAAATGGGACAGCCCCCAGGCATATCGGCTGTCAATGTTACAATTTAAGAGATAATGCTATTCATAGTAAATACTACCGTTAGTTACGTAACAATTTATTATTTGATTTTTTTATTACTCTATGAAGCCGCTAACCAACCTCTCGGATGAGTATTCTTTCACCGAACACGTAAGTCGTAACCACTCCTTTTCATTTAAACCATCACCATTAATATTTGCTACCCTATTCAGACCCACCTCACCGAACCAAGTATTAAATTCATCTACCAAATTTAGCCAATCAAACAGTCAAAAAGTGAAAATTCCGCCAAATCAAACGGACCCTTAGAATGTGTTGTAATGCATGGTTATTACTTCCGAACGACCTCATGTTTTTAAAAGACATCCGAAAATTTGTTTTCATAAGAATTAGGATCATATTAGCAAATCAGAATTTTTTTCCAACTTAACTTGGGCGGGCATTCAATAGGAAATGGGGCAGCCCTCAGGCATATCAGCTGTCAAATTATGTTCCAATTTAAGAGATAATGCTATTCACAGTGAACACTATGGATATTTAAGTAACAATTTATTATTTGATTTTTTTATTACTCTATGAAGCCGCTAACCAACCTCTCCGATGAGTATTCTTTCAACGAACGCGTAACTCGTAACCACTCCTTTTCATTTAAACCATCACCATTAATATTTGCTACCCTCTTCAGACCCACCTCACCAAACCAAGTATTAAATTCATCTACCAATTCTTCCCCTTTTGAATTTCTTCAACTTTTCATACCCAGTTTCTTACTTTTTTCGCCATGGATTGTTCTGAGCAAATTGCTGAAACACCTGCTATTGCGTACAAGCTTCTTTTCAAAGCGGCCATTGCAATTCCTATATGGCATTATTTTCTAGCGACGCTGTTGTTATGTATGATTTTTTTGTACAATTTATTGGAGTTTCATTTCTTACATGACATTTTCACCGGATTCCGGGGAAGTCGGGTTGTCTTGACATATAATTCCTCATCGGATCTATACCGGGGAGTTGTATCCAAGTGTAGGACGCTTCATGGAAGGTACAGTTGTTGATTTGAGCCATGTGCGTGAGAGAGATAAAGCTGGTGGGTGGCTTTTTTGCTGCAATGTGGAATGTGGCAAGAATTTACACGTAAACTTGCGTTATAGCTTAGTTATTGCTTGCAAAAATTTTGAAAACCAGTAAGTTTGGGCTGATGGATAGCCGAATGATCATCATATTTATGTATATTTGTGACCGCATTTGGTTTTAATAGCTAAAATGTGTGTGAGAGTTAGTATTAGAGGGTGGCTTTCTTGCTGCTGAAGCCATAAGCATACATGAAAATTGCGTTATAGCTTTGTCATTGCTTGCAAAAATCTCGAAAACTAGTAAGTTTGGGCTAATGTGAAGCCAAATCATTGTCGTTTTTCCATATATTTGTGTTTCCATGATTGGTTTAGTTAGCTAAAATGTGCAAGTATGAGTGTTATAGGTGGTTTTGTTGCTGCTATAGCCTTAAGAATAGACATTTTTTTTTTTGCAATGTGGAGAGAATTTACACTAGAACTTGCGTTATAGCTTAGTTCTTACTTGCAAAAATTTCAAAAACTAGCAAGTTTGGGCCGATGGGAATCTGGATCACCATTGTTTTTATGCAAAATAGTGTATGCATTATTGGTTTAATCAGCTAAAATTTATTTACTGTTCTTGGGTTGAATAGGTATTTGGCTACACCCTGGCTCTCAAGTCCTCACATTCAAACTTCTTTTCTAAACTTCTTTGGAAGGCCTCCAAGAGTTTGCTATAAAAGGTAAAGTTTTCTTCTTCTTCTTCTTCTCATAAATTAATTGAAAAGGTCATGCCTTAAAGGCTTTTTAATTAAGTTTCTTCACGATCTTTTATGAGTTCTAAATAAGATTGTGTCACTGCAGTTTTGACTTGATCCTTCCTTAAAATAAGTTATGTACAGTTTTTAAGGGAGTTTACTTAGTGTAGTCATTGCAGTTTTATACGATTTTTTTTGTTATAGAAGCTAAGTCAAGAGGAAGCATTATGTGAGTCACAAGAATATTGAGGGTTACAAAGAAAACACAGATGGAAGAACTTATAATTTGTCGAGTTCAAATCACATGTTAAAGCAGAAATCTTCTTTATGTTGCAGCACTGTCTTTTCCAGAAGAAAATTAAATTGATAACAGAAAATTCTTCTAACGATATATAGATGGATTAAGGTGAATTTAAAAATTCTCTAATTTGTTGTGTGATAGATGGAGACCTATTAAGCTGAAGAAAGATGTAGTAAAACATGGATTCAAGTTAACTAAATACTGTATGGTTAGTTTCAGTTCCTACAGTTAAGGTTAATGATGAATCAATAGGAGAGATGGAGGAAATGAAGGAACCCATCCGTGAGGAACATTTCAAAAAGGATCATTATATGCCAGATCAAGTTAAGTCCGAGTCGGGCTTTTGAACTTTTGCAGTTTAGAAACTTGCTGCTTGAACTGGAACTGACTTTATAAGTAGCCCACATAGGAGTGTAAAGATGTACTTTTTAGTTTTTAACTAATAATTAATGATGTTAACAGAGGGAAGTCTTCTCGTTGAAGCTTTTTTTAAAATTTTTTATAACATATCGAACTGAACTTGAATTTAGAAATACTGAAAGATAGATAACTAATATACTCCTGTATATGGCACTTTTTGATCGTGGTGAAGTTCTATACTTGCTCTTTATTTTTGATTGAACCCTATATGCTTGAAACCTATTAGAGATTACAAAGGGTATACAATATTGAAGTAGGATAACGTGCTTACCAAGGGTACTTTATACATAATTCTTTAAATTCTTTGAAAAATAGAATGATGAATTAACTTTTCCTTCATATCATGGTTAAAACGAATAAGAGAACTATGACTCTTGGATTGTATTCCAAGAAGAAAAATAATCCTTCAAATTCATCCTTTTAGGAACTATAAATATGACGAGAGCTTCATTAGTTTAATGCTGATCCTTCTTTGAACACGAAGGGATAACTGTAATAATTTTGCGTTTCTCGACACAGATAAAGCGTAGGTGTATAATATAATTTACCAAACATCTGCACGATGTGATTCTGATATTGAATGTTTGAGACATTCAAGAATCTGTCTCCTATTGAAAAATGAAGCTTTAATCATGACTGACTAGTCTGACCCAGATGTTCTGCATTTCTATAAATTGTTTTCCTATGTTCTTCACTGTATATCAAGATGACTCAGTGTTGTTCATAACTGCCGTAACATTCCATTTACTGTACTATATATAATACATGCTTGTTTTGTGTGATTTACGTGAGAATCATCATTTGCTTTTAAGATGAAAATATTCTTTATCCAGATTTTAGTGATAAATTCACAGGAAGAAGTATTGCAGAAATTGTTATTTGGAAAAGTGTAATTTAGAGACTGTCTATCTAATGTGACTCTGGTTCTCAGACAGTTGTTTCATGCATCGGATGGTGGGACTTTTGCTCTGGATTGGCTGAGGCATTTTGATGGTAAAGAAAATGATATCATATTGGTTAAATGATTGCTAAGGCAGATACACAGACATTTTGTTAATGAAAATATTTCTATAATATAGCTGAAATTTTGTGTAGGCCTGATGTATATTTTGCAATATATCTTTTTTTATTTGGTAGTGTCTGGAGTAGTAACTCACAGAAATCAGGACATTAGTAAAGATGATACAACTCCTATTGTGGTTATGATTCCAGGACTAACAAGTGATTCTGCTTCTCCTGTAAGTATAGAATTCTGCCTTCACTCTTTATAAAAAAGTTGTCTTGAAATGGTACCTACATTTTCCATTCATACTTTATATTTGAAGTTTAGACACTGTGCGTGGTCCATATTTTATTCATATGAGCTTGGGTTGCGTGTGAAAATAAAAAATCTGAAGAACTATATAATAACTAGAAAGGAATATGTGGTTACCTTGGTTAGAAAGCATTCAGCCTGTGAGCTTGATGTGTGTTTGTGGTTAATTTGTGCAATTTTTCATCATGGGATACTCAACTTAATTATCTAACGCCTAAAGGAAAAAAATTGCAACGGTAAAGATACATAAATAGGATAATGACTTTTTAATGGGTGAATGGGGCTATACTTCATCCATTGAAATTCTGTAGTAACTGGATGGTAGATGACAAATTTTCGCACTCATATTTTGGAAACTAAGTCAAAGTGGACATTAGGTAAGACTGGAAGCTCAAAATCACTGCAGAATAAGGCAGGGTATTGCTTTTGTTTGCTTTAACAACGGGTAGAGTGCATCTTTCTTTGTTTGTGGATGATATTGTTTATACTACCTTTATCTACATGTTCTGCAGTATATGAAACATCTAGCTTTCAATACAGCGAAACATGGCTGGAATGTGGTTGTCAGCAATCACCGAGGATTGGGTGGCATCTCAGTTACTGTGAGTACTGAAAGATCTAATGCACTTAATATATTAGAATATAGTTTGTTTTTCCAGCTTACTAAAGCCTATTATGTCCCCGATAACTCACTTCTCTGTTGTAAACGTCTGGCACTTTCAGTAGTGATAGCATGTTTTTACTTTGAGTGGAGCACCATTAATATTTTCTGTTTCAGTGCTTGTGGTTCATATATCTGTCAGTTCTTCAATTATTTAACTTAATTTGAGATTTTCACATCTTTGCAGACTGATTGCTTTTATAATGCGGGATGGACAGGGGATGTACGCGAAGTCATTAAGTATCTACATCAAGAATACCCAGAAGCTCCATTATTTGTTGTGGGAACTAGTATTGGTGCGAATGTTTTGGTATACTTCTTTGTCTTAAAGCTGTTTCGTAGAAGCTAGTTATGGGACTTAACTCCTGGTTTTCCAATTGTTAAAAAAGCCTTAAGTTTTAAGAGTAACATGATAATCCCTCAAGGATTTTGCTTTTTAGACTGTGGTTATGCTGAAGGTATCAATGGGAAGATTTTGTTACCTTTTATCTTTACCTCATGTTCCAATTAAGTATAATTTCAAAAGACAGCAGGTTCTTGGATCTTTCATGTTCAAACTGAATGTGTCTCAAGTATTAAATAGGTTATATGAGTCATTCATTTTTGGCAAGAACATAATTGTGCTGAAACTGAACCTTGTAGTTTCATGATCTTTTGATTTGTTGGGGTGTATTGCTAAGAAGCCTAAACTTCAGGGCTACTTATGACAACATGGACGTTGCCAGCTTTTCTACCTTATGAAAACATTGATAAATTCCTAGAGTAGGCTTTAACATCTGCAAAAGCAAAGATTATTTGTGGCTGTAAACTAGTTGGTTCTCTCTTGTGGTAACACTCTTGAACCAGTCTTCTCTCTCTCTCATTAAGATAGTTTGCGTCTGAGTTTTTTGAGCATTCTTACTTCCAGAATTTATTCAAATGCTTTCTGTGCTCTATCTCTTGCTTGACCTGACTTGGAGAGAGAATTCATATCACTGGGGACGGCAATAAAAGTTGAAAGACGGATTTGGTGTATGTGTAAAAATCTCTTCTTTATTTCCTATAGTAGGTATTTTGCTCAGGAAAGGCCAACAATTAGTCAAACTTGCCTGAGGTATTGCATTTGACAACGGCAAGCAAAGCCTTATTAACAATAAATTTAGGATCCGCTACATGAATCATTTTCGTTCATTGCCATATCTATTGGACTCCAACTACACATTTGGCAGCATCACAGTCCTTGTTAGAGAAGTGTTTCAATATTGTAACTGCTATTTGCTTCTTAACTTGTTTCTTTCAGGTCAAATATCTTGGAGAGGATGGGGAGAATGTTCCTGTTGCAGGTGCTGCAGCAGTTTCCTCTCCTTGGGATCTTTTGGTTAGTTTACTATACTATCATGGTTGTGATGAATGTATATTACCTGCTCTATGGACATGAATATTAGACACCTTGAGACAGCTGTGGTTGAGTAGAATTGAGGTTGTTGGTCAGAAGATATCTGTGCTCAGAATAATCAAATACTCATTGGAGACCTCTTCTGAAACAAGTTATAGAATGTCTACTTCTTAATCTTCTCAAAGTTCTATTAATGACTAACTTGTAAGATTTGATGATACTCTATTCACTTAATCCCTTGACATTAGAAGAACTTTGTTTTGCATATTAACCTTCCCTACGTCATACTTTTATCAAAGCACCACTAGCAAAACATATTTAATACCACGAGAGGTCATTGTCCATACTTAAGAAGCACGGATACGTGTAAACTTATTGTGTATCCATATCTTATACGTATCCAAGCTTGGATACACTTGGACACACTCTAATACGTACTGCATATGTGTTTTTCATTTTTTATTTCTTATATTTTTGAAATTCCGATACATATTGGACTTGTTAGGACACGTGAAGAAGAAAAGTTTTATTAGTTTTTAAAACTCATAATTATTAGCAATAAATGGATAATTATTGTCATTATCAATAAGTCATTTGATACTATAGAAAGTGTTGGACTGTTCAAGATTGCTAATTTATTATTAGATGAGCGAGAGTAGGAGAATGTGATTTTTAATGATAATGAAGAAGTTAATGGTGGTGATGTTGAAGCAAATGAAGTTGGGACAATTAACGATTAAAATGATTTAGTAATTTATTTAGTTTTTATTGTCAGACTTCTATTTTTTTTTTTTTTAAATAATATTGGAATTATGCTGAATTTTAAATTATGAAAAATACTAAACATCATATACAAGCTATATATAAGCTAGGGTACGTTGTACAAGCTTATGCCATATATACAAGCTAGGGTACATTGTACAAGCTTATGCCATATATATACAAGCAACTATCTCTGAATGCATCTAATCAAGAGGATAAGTAATCCCTTAACTACTTAGAGAATAAGAATATGCGGAGCATGTCATAGGGAGTGCTTCGCTTGACCATATTTACAGATTCTTTTACTAAAAGCTTACAGGCTCCTAAAGATATTAAGGAGAGTTGAATTCCCTTCTAAGAATTTTCTTATTTTTCTTTTAACCGTACACTATCATCCTCAAAGAATACAAGTTATAAATTTCTTTTTATGATTTACTTCCATATGATTATCCAGACTATATATTATTCATTTCCATATTCCCAGATTGGTTCCAGGTTTATTCGCCGAAGGCTCCTACAGAGGTTATATGACAGAGCTCTTACTATTGGCCTTCAAGGTTATGCGCAACTGTATGTAGTACAGCCTTCTGAAGTATACGTCTATTTTTTTTCCACTTGGAAAACTAACTTTATTAGGTCATTGAGCCTCAAATACTTCTACAAACTTTTGGATAATACACTTGTTTAGAATATACGTGGGTCCATGTTTTATTAATATTGCCCCTGTTTGGGCTCCATTTTATCCAAAATATATCTTTCTCTCTTCTTTTTAACCACGCATTCTTCAATAAAATAATATTGCATGTAAACCCAAACTTTTCCTTCTTTTTTAACCAAACATTCTTCAAAAAATCACTATTCCAAAATACATTTTTCCCTAAAAACACATTTTAATAAGCCCAAACAAGGGCATTATGTCTATAAACTCAATTGGACTTATGGAAGAAATTTTATGGAATAACGTTATAGTATTTGATTGTGCATGCAGACATAAACCACGTTATTCTCGGCTTGCTAACTGGGAGGGAATTGAAAAGGTTGTCTCTCATATAAGTTTAACAAATTCTCTAGGACTTTGGGTTGTGTGATTTTATTTATTTTTTCCTGTATTTATCTGAATGACATTCTTGAATCCTTGAATCATTAGATACAGAAACAGTCATCCTTCTGGCTCCTGCATGAGATTTTGTACAATTTAATGCTTTTCCAGTCTGTCTTCGTCCATGTTTCTGGTCTTTCTTCACTGGTGCTACTTATTATCTCATTGTATTTCAAGATCAGTTATTTTCTCGTGCTATATGAAGGTTAGGCTAATGTGTAATTTAACAGTCTGTTTTTAAAAGTTTGATCGGGTTATGGTTCTAACTGGTTGCTTGGTACTGGGATCTTGTCAAAATGCAACACTAAGTAGCATGACCTATGAATACGGTCAATTTCGTACTTCTTATTTGGAATTTTCTGATTCGTGATGTAGTGAATTTGATTAATCATACTATCCTTGTTCCCAGCAACTAAATTGTCTTCTCGGTTATTTCCCTGCTTTACAGTCAAGTTCTATTCGGGATTTTGACACCCATGCCACCTGTCTTGTCGGAAATTATGGGGTCTCTCTCTCTCTCTCTCTCTCTCTCTCTCTCTCTCTCTCTCTCTCTGTGTTGCGGGCATATTGAAAATATATGTATTTTTTCTAAAAGACTGCAGATTCATACTATAGGCACAGTAGCAGTTGCTCTTTTGTGCCACGAGTTTCAGTACCGCTACTCTGCATAAGTGCATTGGATGATCCAGTCTGCACTAGTGAAGCCATTCCTTTCGATGAATGTAGGTATGGTTGCTTATCTTGTGTCAAAGAGAAATGTTGCATACATTTCTTACTTCCCTTCACGATGTTAATTTTTCCTACTAATGTAACAACTTCTCTTATTGCAGAGCAAACAAAAATACAGTCCTAGCTACAACACAACATGGAGGACACCTAGCTTTCTTTGAAGGCATTGCTGGATCTAGCTTGTGGTAACTGAATTCATACTCCCCTTACTGTGAATTTTTGCCATGTATCTGCAGTTTTAACTTTTAAGATACAGCAGATGCACTGAGAGAACATCTAAAGTGGTTAGTCAAAAACAATCTCGTTTCTTTGCTATTTCCACGTCTTTATAACACTATCTGGCATAATGTTCTCGTTTCTAACAGCTTTAGCTTTTAGACGAGGTGGTTCAACATGCTATTATGGCATGCAAATGTCTCGGGTTTAAGTTTCCTTGCCATCCATTTATGAAAATGTAATAGTTCTAGACAACTGATAAAAAACTAATTCAGGACTGCATGTCATGTGCAGGTTTCAAACTAAATTTAAAATAAATGAATGTGCCCCTTCTTTAACACCTTAAACTCTTGGATGAGGTGGTTCGAAAGGTACAAGATGAAAATCCAATGGATTGTGCAAGAACCAACCAATAACTTATACGTTGCCTCTACTTGAAAACCTCGTAAATAAAAAAGATGATGGCTTCAATTTTTTTCCCATAGGATGTAAAGGTTGTCTTTGGTTTGGAGATGATGGCTTTACATATAGAATGTATTTTCCCATTAAATACATGGAATACTGTATTCTCGTACTACATTAAGCTAATCATTCTCACTTTCCATTTTTTATAGTGCCTTTTTTTGTCTAATGTGATTGTAAACATAATTGGGTTAGATTTTAAATTTTTCATTCTCGTTTTAAAAATTAGATTCAGAAGAAATTTATTTCTTGTTAAACTGTAATGTTTAGAATCTTATTTTTTGAAGATTGGCGTATATATGTAATCTCAACTTGTTTTTTGCTTTGCAGGTGGGTGAGAGCAGTCAATGAATTTTTTGAAGCCTTACATTCAAGTCCCTTTATGCATCATCAAAAGGTGTGTTATTATCTCCATTTTGGTATGTTTGGTATACTAGATTGAACAGCACTGGACAAGATTAAGGAAAGAAAGAAAAAAAACTAAAATCTTGTCCACTGTGATAATTTCGAGTACATTGTGTCAAACACATCTTAAAAGTGTGCTCTTATTACAGGCACAAAGTATCGACCCTCATTCTTCAGCAATGCAATCTTCAATTGATCAAGGCCCATATCTTAACATCACAGATGACAGTATGGTTGCTGCCATGGACTATGGACGAACAGATGTTGATGTTGATGTTGATGTTGATGTTGAAGAGTCATTTAAAGAGAAAGAAGATCACAATCAAACTAATAAAACAGTTTCAGCCAGAGAAGAACACGAATTCACAAGTGGAGAAGAATCAACCCGTCCTACTCAAACCCCAGAAAAATCTGCGAATTCCAAGCGTACGAGTATTGTTGAAAGGTGCTTATATCTGGTTTCACAACAAAATAGGAAGTCAATATGGCTGCTTGCTTATATAGCCATCATATCGACCTGGCCATTGGTCGGTACAGCACTGGGTTTCTTTTTCAGAAAGAAGATAAAAAAAGACTCATCTGGTAGGATACAAAAATGATGGATCATCATTTTGCAAGCTAGATTTTGTATTGTATTATTGACTAATAACGTCGTAAAATATTGTATTAAAACTCTCACTACATAGTAAATGTGTAGTTAAGGTCACTTTGTGATCTGGATGATCTATATACCCTTGGTAGACATGGTTTATAGCTGTCTTGAGCAAACATTACAATATATGAGGCAAATTCTTTGATGTATGTGATGAGCTTGGAGCAACTTAGTGGTGTCAAAGATGGTCGGGGTTGCTTGTCAAAGTGAGTAGGGTGCCCGCCATACTTGCTGAGCTTGATATATTGTGTGGTACTACGGACAACGATAAATGTATTTTATTTACTTATTTGGGCTTTAAAATATGGACATTCAATAGTTATTTTGAACAATTTTAGCCTAATTTACAATGTATTTCGTTTATTAGGTGAATTTCGATGAAAGGAAGTTGATTTGAAAGAAAGAAGTGAAAATTAATGAACAATGGGCAAGATCCAAAGTTTGGGGATTAAAGTGTAAATACTCAAAAATTGTGCCAATGCTCACGATGAAAATTCGAGAATACTAGGAGTTAATTGGATGCGATTATGAGTCAAAATGAGTGAAATATGACTAAAATATTTCACAAATCAATTTTCAATCGTATAAGAATATTCCACATTTTCAATCGGAGATTGAGACCCATTTTTGACCCAGTAGACATTTGAATTGGAAAACAATTGTCTCTAATAAAGTTTTAGCTTTCGAGTTGTCTTTAAAACCCAATTTGAATCGTCTCAATCGAATATTGGAAGAGAAAATATAATAAAAATATTAAAGGAAGTGCAATGCACATTTGTACCCGAAAGGTGAGCCGCCACACACTGTCTTCACGGCGCAGCAATGCCATTCCCATGGCACCGAGGCGCCACTTAAGTGTATTCATGGTGCGTTTTGGCCCGTATTGAAACCCATAAAAACCCTACATTGGATACAAACATGGGAAAGAGTATAAATACAAGTTTTTGACACTTTTGAGAAAGTTCCACACAATTTGAGGGAGAAAAACATATAATCATCAAGTTCAAAAAGCAAAAGTTAGGATTTGAAGACTTTTGAGATTGAAGAAGATTCTTGATGCAAGATCGAATTCTTTCCATGATCAAGATTTGAAAACCTGGTTATGAATTTTATACTTTTTGTTTTTCTCATTATTATGAGTAGCTAAATTCATAAATAGGGCGAACAATGTAATCTATATTGACCCTTTATTTTTTTTTTATTCAAATTCAAGTTCTTTAAATGTATATGTGTTGATTTTATTCATAAATTTAATGTTTTAAATTTTTGGCTAATTGTTCAATGATTTTGTGAATCTATTACAAATTGAGAGGTGGATTTTAGATTTAGATCACATAGTAAAATCTGGTAATTTAGTATAACTTATAGAGGTTATAGTAAAAATTGTGGTCATTAGATGCACTTTTAGAATTAATATTTTGTTTAACTAAGATTGATATACATAGAGATATGAAATTGAATTAACTCAATAGACTCAATGATAATTAGAGAGGGATAAATTGAATACATTAGGAGAATTCGACCGAGCACTACAATAGTAATGGATCTTGATTGGTGAGTTAAAGGGGATTCATAGGGAAAATTGTAAATTCTAACATCCACATTCCTTATTTTAAACTCAAATTCGATAAACTGTGCACTTTAGATAATTTAGTTTAGTTAGAATAATTTAGACAACAATCACAAACCTTATTATTTGTTTTCGATCAAAAAAATTATGAAACAATTTAACCAATTGTTAAATAGTAGTCCTCGTACACTTGTGAAATATAAAAATCAACAACAGGCAACATATAAATGTGGTCGGGCTAATCATGTCGATTGTGTCATGCCCTACATAACAAAGCGTGGAAGAAACAATAACAGGACATACTCTGGACTGTTCATTCCATATCTCAAAAACAACAAAATGGCGGAGCCTCTAGTAGAGTTCAATATCAGTATTTATAGTTATACGGCATTTTTCTTATTTGCTGCACCATATTCTAATTGTACTAAAGGTTCTCGGTCTTCTCATTTCCACTTTTTTGGACGCATTCTTATTTTTCAACCTTACGTTAATTAGCATGGGTCGTTTTTAATAAATGTTACCATACAAAAGTCCATATGGAGTGTGTAAAATTACTTTTTTTTTGTCCATATTTAAAAATAATAATAAAATACAAAAATGAGACAAAATATTTTTTCCTCAATTCAAAGTTCACAAACAGAATATTTTGATATAAATTATCATCAATGACAAGATGGATTAATTAATGAAAAGTTGAAAATAAGAATTCGATAAAAACATGTTAAGAACATAAGTTCTCCAATGAACAAAATTTGAGGACCTTAAGTGCAATGAAAATGGGATACAACAAAGCAAAACGATAGTAATTATAAATATAATAACCCTTTAAGTGCTTACCTTAAAAGTGCCAACTGCTCAAAATACCTCATGCTAGAACAAAGTAAAAATAAACTCGAGAGATAAGAGAACCACTATGAGAACAAAAAAGTACTATTTCGCACATCGGATGAATTATAACACTACTTGATGTTGTGACAGTCCACTTCCCATCTTGGTGGCAGAGCTAAGGGGGCAGTGGGTGGCGACTGCTCTCACAACATTTTAAAATTTTCTTTAATTCTTTATAGAAAATTAGTAATCTCTTTCAATACATATAAAATACATATATATTTTGCTCCTTCAACATTTTGCACTCTCCACTACGAAAATTTTGATTCAGCCACTCCGTGGCACATATAAATCAAGTACTTTAAGGTAGAGTGAGCAGCCCTCTTTAACAAACCTTTTAGATTCTCCAAAAGAAAGAAAAAAAGATCTAAGTGGGAAAATGTTTAAATTGGCCAGCTTGGCTATTTTTGTAAATTGGATGTCCTCCACATGAACCCAAGAAAGTCCAAATGATGAGTGAACCCATACCAACTCCTAAGAATTTAGAAGAAAGCAATCAAATTTGAATACTGATACCAACAAAGATTGAACTTAAATCAATAAATAAATGCGTACTCTTTGCAATAGCTTAAGGTTCTCAATGAAAAAGATCAACATGTATCAGAAAAGACCCGAGTTCGAGTTTAGCCACCTCTCATTTCTGAAAATTGTACACGCAACAAAAACTGAAGACTGTATTAAAGACTAAAATAATAAATGCGTTCATCTTGTGATAGCTTAACTAGTTCAACACATACCTATCAATTTTAACCCTTTCTTGAAGAGTAGAATTGCATTACAAGCTAAATGATTGGCTAATGAATTATGTGAGAAAGATGAACAAAATGGAGTACAACTTCCCAGTAAATTTTACAGAGTACAAACAATCCATTGAATTGTGCAAGATAGAAAGATATGAACTTGCACAAACGTCTGCTAAGATCAGCAGTATCCACACAAAAATACACAGAAGAACTCGTGAATTTTTCATTCAAAATGAAAACAAAAATCACCGAATATTAGCATCACTCAAATTTCCAATACATGATCAGCGTACGACTTTAAGTTTCCAACTAAAGGAGCTACCAAAAACATAAATTGAAGTTACAGTAAGATTTCAAGATCAATATGTAAAATCTTCAGATAACCTTTTATAAAATCATTTCTTCTTTGATTTTACAGGGACTCCTTTATACATCTTTACCTTTTCCTTCAATACATCTCTTCGAGGACGTGCTACCTTGTTGTTGGGATCGAAGAGCAGAACTTCTTCGAATGCATTAAGGGCCGACTTCAAGTCTTTGTTCTTCTCATAAGCATCACCGAGGTTGTTCCAGGCAGTGACATAACCGGGTTGAAGTTTGACAGCATTCTCGAACTGAGCGATACCCTTGTCAACTTTTCCATCACGAATGTAACTGACACCAAGAGCATTATAAACCTGGTAAATGGGAAAATAGTTATATATTAAAGCTAACCCTCAACATCAGAGAGCACAGAATCCAAAAATGGTTATAACACAAAACTTAGAATATTTTCCATCTTCTATATGCACCCTATTTTTCTTCTATTTCTCTACAGTCTAAAACTTCATTAGGAAGACTGTCTTAAAGAGGACGTCCAGAAAGAGACAGTGATACCCATAAAACAATCCATGTGCTACGTGTGCCTACTATACATGATCATATCGGCTTCACTAGACACTGGAAGAAAAAAGTATCATTATTCAACGGATATCAAAAATCACAATTAGACTGCAATTAGGCAGTCAGAAACTACAAGCCCCCTATATGGAATTTCAGTTTGTGCAGTGAATACATGGTAATTATCATCATCACTAGCATGCATTTCTGATGGTAGCATATCATGTTTCATACAGAAACTTCTTTCTTTTTCTTTCTCATAAGGGCCTGCCTGAAAAATGATGTGCATAATGTGTGTGGAGAGAAGTAAAAAAGGGCTTTTGAGCTAAAGATGAAAGTGAAGATGATGCTTGGAGAAGCAACGGAATCACTGGATCAGTTGAAATTAATTGATAACTTGCTGAGACAGGGAATACCATTTTGATGATGAAATTAACCATATCTTGACAATCATTAACTGAAAATATAGCACAGATCACGAGCCAAATATTAAGGATTTGTATGCTACAGCTTAGGGATTTGAACTTTTTGACAACTTGGCTTTAATTTCTCTCGATGTGCAAAAGAAGAATTCTTAGAGACTGTAATTCTTTTCTGCACTTGTACATGTAAAAACTTGGCTGATTGCAGGATACTTGATTGTTTCAAGAATGAGAAAGGTGATTTTAAGCCAATATTGGAGTCGAAGGTAGTTTGCTAGCATCTACGGTGCAATGAGCATGTATTCTGTTTTATTATTGATGTGACGATAGTTTAAGTTAAAAAATTATCGTACTTGAGCAAGATCTTGATCATCTCCATCCCATTTATCAATTGCCTGAAGCAGATACTTGGTAGCGGCTGGGTAGAACTTTCTTCTCAACATTACTGCTCCAAGTTCAAACAACTCTGTCGCACTAGCATCTCCACTTCTCACTTGCTCCTGAGATTTATTTAAATAGTGGCATCATGAGAAATAGATGGAACAAAAAAATAAAAATGAGCAAATTCGGACACCATATGAATTCATCTGATATAGTTGTACACAGGGGAATTTAAGCCTTTGATTGGAACAAATTTATAAATACAGTCAAAGTCAAACATTAATTTCAACCACACATTTATAACTACTCACATTATTACTATTCCTCTTTATAAATCATTTATAAATTTGCCAAATGGAGCTAAGAAACATGACATCGGGCATCTTTAGAAACTAACAGAACATAGCTTTTCACTTTGGTATTGCGTTAAAAAATAGAAGATTCAAAACTCATATATGATATACAACGGAGGAAAAAGTCTTAATCGCAACTCTATAAAATAAAAGATGAAATTCATTCAATGGATCTGATGGAAGTATGTATTATGCAAATGGATATCAACTGAAAAATGTACTTCAGAATCAACATGAGAAGACTAGCACTAAAGGTAAATAGAAGTTTGAAATACTTGGGGTCCCTTGATAGATAGGAGTACACGAACATTTATAGAAATATATATAACATATTAGTGCCTATATGTGGGTCGCCTTAACTTAATTTGTTAAATGGTTTCTTCCATTGGAATGAGATAAACTTAAAGTTTGGGTGATGCAGGAGCATTATAAATTGATAACGAACAATTGCAAAAAAGGAAGAAGAAAGAGAAAGGAGTGTAACAAATTTATAACGAACAATTGAAAAGGAAAAAGAACAAGAAAGAGAAAGGAAGTCCAAGAAGAGAAGAATTTAGGGCAAGATAAAATCAATTTTTGTTCATATAATCAATTGCACCTATTACAATGAGTAAACCCTCAATTTTTAAAGCAAATAATTTAAAACTAATAGAGCTTCTAATAACCTAGAACTTTATCAAATTATTAAAAATAATTTAATCTAATTAAAATAAACATACTTTGAGTTAAACCTTAATTTAAAATCTTATCTAAACTCTATCGTTATTCTTATCTTTATCTCAGACACTAAACTTGGAGGAGGAATGGGGTTTTGGGTATATGTTTCTTTGGAAAAGCATAGTCTTGTTCATAACGATTGTGCTCCAGGAGAGACAACTAAGGATAATGTCTGTACTGATAGAAACTTTAAGTCAACATAATTGAGACAGAAATGCTGAAGGAATAATAGAACTGGTATAACTGTCCAGTCAAAGTTTTACAACTTACAAGAGATTTATAAGTTTACATTTAACCCTAAAATGATATACTTTATATTAATTATGCCATCAAATTAATCAAAGGGAATCTGAAAAATATAACAATATCACAGAGAACGTGGAAATATTTCCATATCCTTAACATTTACAAGTAGCAAGACATAACTGGCTTCAATCGAGATTGCCTCGGCTTCTTAGGCATATGAGGAACCGACCTAATATCTCTTCAATCAAAATCCAAGTTGGAAGTTAAATCTTATTGATCGCGTGCTATTTCTATAATATAAAAAAGATTGAGTAGGAAATTTTTGGATTGGCTTCAATCGAGATTGCCTCGGCTTCTTAGGCATATGAGGAACCGACCTAATATCTCTTCAATCAAAATCCAAGTTGGAAGTTAAATCTTCGAAATATCAGGTAGTACCCATTAACCATCTTTACATATATTCTCTCCAAACATATGATAGCTATAAAACGTTATAATTTTTTGATATAAGCATGTGTTTATGATAAAAAAATGACTTTTATAGTGGAGATTCAGATCCTAACCTCGTTGGTAGAACATATGTAATAAGTATGATATTGAGCTTGGGTGTCCCAATTATGTCAGTAATATTTTTGCTTCTAATAGATGAACCCATGCTTTTGGCTAAATAATCAAAGTCCGTCCTGTAGCTCATTCCTTCTCTAGTTTGGAGTTTTGGGATATGAGCTCTAAGTAAACCATGCGAGTTACAAATATCAAAGATACTCTAGTACTTACTTGTAATTCTTTAGCGGAAAGATCAAGCTCTCTGCGCACAAGGACTTGACGGATTACAAAGAATGTTCCAACCCCAAGCAAAGCAAGTAGTAAAAGTAGGTAGGAAAGCTGGATTCCCAATTCAAATAACTCCCCAATCTCATAGACGACATTTGTTCTTACATCTTCACTTGCTTGTACCATTCGTGCAGGTATCAACCATGAACAACACGAGAAAGATGATACAAAAATAAAAGGCCTTTTAACCCTTGTTATATCTTCATGAACTGAAAGCTTCCTTGAGAATTCTGGGACAAAATGGACAGATCAGCTTCAAAATCTATTTACAGTATGCTTAACCCAATGCTTTATATAAACGAAACTGTAAATAGGACTGAAACCTAAACCTAAACATTGATGATCTGAAGAAGTTTAGAAACTAAACCCAACTGACCAGAAAGAACAGAACTCCATCTTAAGAGTTTATGATTTGAACCTCAACAATGTGCCTTTGAACAAACCTAAAACTGATACTCTACATTCTAAATCCTGATTAAATCCACCCTGTGTAGCTCAAAAGTCAATGAAGATTATTGCTTTGGAGAGAAGAACTACTATATTTTTCGCTACATCTATGAATCACCATTTTCCTTTTCCGCAAAAATGATGATGATGATGATGATGATAATAATAATAATAATATACTTGAGGTTTTATTAATATTATGCAAAGTATTTGCTAGAAAAGTAATAAAATGATAATTAATTAGAGGTTTTATAAGAATGAAGGCATAATGCAGGTCATCATAGGACCTTCCGAAATCAGCAGCCAAAATAGTGAAAACTAATTCAGGATTGAAGATTGTGAGCATTGGTAGTGCTTAAACTTTTAAATTACTTATTTTGCCAAATATGATTTTCAAAAGTTACTTCTTTTTACTAACAAAGCTTACTTTTCCGAAAATTAAGTTTTAAAACTTACTTTCTCTAAAGCAACTTTAAAGCACAGGCATCACGCTGGGAATAGTTAAAAATTGTGTAAATGAAGAAACTAAACCCAACTGACCAGAAAGAACAGAACTCCATCTTAAGAGTTTATGATTTGAACCTCAACAATGTGCCTTTGAACAAACCTAAAACTGATACTCTACATTCTAAATCCTGATTAAATCCACCCCGTGTAGCTCAAATGTCAATGAAGATTATTGCTTTGGAGAGAAGAACTACTATATTTTTCACTACATCTATGAATCACCATTTTCCTTTTTCACAAAAATGATGATGATAATAATAATAATATACTCGAGGTTTTATTAATATTATGCAAAGTATTTGCTAGAAAAGTAAGAAAATGATAATTAATTAGAGGTTTTATAAGAATGAAGGCATAATGCAGGTCATCATAGGACCTTCCGAAATCAGCAGCCAAAATAGTGAAAACTAATTCAGTATTGAAGATTGTGAGCATTGGTAGTGCTTAAACTTTTAAATTACTTATTTTGCCAAATATGATTTTCAAAAGTTACTTCTTTTTCCTAACAAAGCTTACTTTTCTGAAAATTAAGTTTTAAAACTTACTTTCTCTAAAGCAACTTTAAAGCACAGGCATCACGCTTGGAATAGTTAAAAATTGTGTAAATGTAACTGTGTGCTAAAGAAAATTTGATGTCGTCTTTACTTAACTTGGAAAAAGCTTGACTTAGCTCAAGCAATGCCCAAAGACTCCCATGGTGTACTATTTGATCAAGGGCACATAACAAAAATAAACATGGATGTAAATCAGAGTGAATTAGCCACTGAAAAGAAGAAATTGCTATTACCTTCAAGTTTTTCCAAGGTCAAGGAAGATGTTATTTCCATTTCCTTTTTGAATGTCTGTATCCATTGACAACCAAACATGAAGCTAGTAAGAGCATAGTGAATAGCACAATAAAAATTTAGTTCGTTCTAACAAATAATGTAAAACTCAGATAGCATTGAATTTATTTCTTTATTTACATTTTGAGGGGACACTAGGTGGCTAATAGACAATGTCCTGCTATCAACTCCTTTTGAAAACCAAAATTTCGTGATTTACTGCATTGCCAATTGGCAAGATTCCATGGCATATGAAAACACAGTCACTTCAATCTCTGCGAAATGAGCAAAAAAGTTGACGATCTTCACTGATAACCGACGAATGTTTGGACTCATACAAGATAACAAATAACGAACCAAATTACGAACAGGTATGCACAGGTCACACGCAAAAGAAACAAAGTATGTTTCGCCAACGAAAATGCAACTTGACCAGTCACATCCATCCTCACTTGTTATAATGTGATAGTTAAGCATTTTTTACTCAATTATGCACTCTTCCTTATCATGAAACAACAAATAATCACATTGACATCTTTCCTAGTTCATATATACAGTTTTCACTCCAAATCTGAAGATCACCAAAAACCAAACATAATAAATTATTCAACAATGTATAAAAAAAATTAATAACATAATACACACAGACTCACAGAGGATGTATAGCCAAATTCCATACCAAAAATTTTAAACAGAAACGAAGATTGCAGAGTACACACATACCTGCAAAGAGAGTTTAAGGGGCCTGAATTTGTGCTGTGTGGATTTTCTTGGAAAGTAACATAGAGCTGTCCCATTACTATGGAGGACTGAAAATTCACAAGAAATTGGATGAAACCTGTTTCTTGGTGTTAGATTTGGGATAAAAACACTGTTGCTGTAAGAATGTTCCAAAGGAGGTGTAAAGGTACATTGGATTAGCATTCTTTTCTTCTACCTAAAATTTGTTAACTGCGTGTGTTCTTGGTGTGTTTTTGTGTATAAAGATATAGTTTTTGTAGCATCAAGAGAGAAAATCTTGGATCATTATTGGAAATGTTTTTGAACTGTTGAGAAGATAAAGTTTTATCAGTTTATCTCAGGCTCAGCCAATTCTTTCATGGTAGCTTATAAACCTGGCTCGACCGGTCCGGTTATTAAACCGGATAATTTTCTGATGTAGTTTGGGAAAATAGCACTACTAGTCCTTAAACTATTATAAATACATAATCAATCTTCAACTAGGAAAATTGTTCAAATTTCTACTAAATTGTTATTTGATGTATGTCTAATTTTATGAAAATAATTTTTTCTTTAAAATTTGGGTCAATGTATAAGAATTTGAAGTGATTTACATTTATGTGAAGATGATATGACAATTTAATTGAGATTTTAATGTTTTCTAATGTTGGTGTTAAAAGTGGGGATCAATGGTGTTAAAAGTGGAGGATCAATGTGTTACTTTTTAAAGAATGAGATCAACTTTCAATTTATAAATACATGGAGGACTAATCCTGTAACCTTTCCTTTTACTTCCTATTTCTTGAGTTTTTTTTTTTATTATAATTTTTTTGTGGTTGCCAGTGGTCTTGTGTGTTATGGAGATTGTAGGTGGAGAACTTGTTAAAAATCTATATTTGGGGAGTATTAAAGTTTCAAGGAATTAGAAGAATTCATTCATTTTGTCTTTTAAATTAAATGATTATATAAATTTCAATTTTGAAGATAAATTTTAATTATTCAATTTTGGTGTTAGATTTGTGGGGGAGATTTGCTTGGCTCCTCGGGATGAAAAGATCATATGGAGACACGCCCTCAATCATCTCAGTCAAAAACAAATTATTGTGAAGAAGACGTCGTATACTCTTTGGGGCCTTGGAGGACAGATGATGACATGTCTTGGGTCACCCCTATGGTTGAGAATGGACCACACGTGAGGAGGACTCTATCCCAACATGGGTATCTTGGACGTCTACTCGATCACANCATGTCTTGGGTCACCCCTATGGTTGAGAATGGACCACACGTGAGGAGGACTCTATCCCAACATGGGTATCTTGGACGTCTACTCGATCACATAATTGTGGGTGTGAAAAGTCTCAATAAAAACCTCTATATTAGGTCGCTTTTCACTATGAATTGGGACACAAGCCCAACTACTTGAAGTTCAACCGTTCAAGGTTGAGTTTGGGATGATTGATTTTGACATTATCAATATTAAAAAAATAATTAATTAATTAAACAGATAGTAAATGGAAATGCTTAAATCGTTGTCTCACCTCTCAAAAACTCTCGATGAGGCAGGAATTAGGATGGTGGCCGTTCTTGCCCATCCAGTTTTGTTGCCACCCTTATTTTTTTACAATTTAAGAGCCTGCTTTGAGTTTTTTTTTTTTTCCCTCTAGTTTTGATTGTTTTTATATGGCTCCATTTATAACAGGTTGTAAAAAATAAAAATGGATGCTTGTTAGTTTTTTTGGCAGTGATTTTGGGTGGTTTATGGTTTAAAACCACCTAAAATCAGTATAATGTAATTTTGGTCATCTTTCTCAACCCACCAAATCTATTGATTTTGGTCGTTTGTCAAATTATCTTCAAATTTTACCTTTTATAAAATAATTATTTCCAACCCATATATTTTGTTAAAAATTAACTTGTAAATAAAAAATTATTTTATACTAAAGATTTTACTTATAAAATAAAAAATTACTTATAAGATAAAAATAAACATCTGTGTAAAATTACTTATAAGTTAAAAAAAACTTCAATTATGTGTAAAGAATAATTTAAAAATACAAAATTAACTTCTAGCTATAAAATTTACTTTAATTTAGAATTTTAATTATAAGTAAATATTTCACTTTTAAGTTAAAATTAATTAATATTTAAAAATTACTTGTAAGTATAATATCACTTATGAGAAAAAAAATTTCATACAAAAATTATAAATTGAAAATTTCACTAAGTGGTATATATAATTTTAATCTTATAAAATCTTTCCACAGTTGAAAAATAAACTTTCAAGCATGGATTTGACTTTTTAAAAATTGCTACTAAAAAATCAACCAAAACAGGTACTTTTAAAAAGCCCATAATCAGTACCCCCAAAATCCCAAGCAAGACCCAAATTTTTATATACAACGCGCCTCAATGAATATGTGATTAAAAAAAATAGGTAAAAATTATAGATCCTGCTGAATGTGTGGATAAAAATTAAAAATAGAGTTTAAAAAAGTTATAAGCAATTATAAACTTTGTCAAACATGTGGATTAAATCATAAATCTAGAAATTAAGATAGATCAAATGATAAATATGTGTGCCAAAATTAATCAATTAAGAAATTCGAACATAGAGTATACAAATAAAAATTATCATTGTTACGTATATGAAAAACGTTCTTCTGTTATTCATGAGAAATGGTGAAACACGTATAATATTAGAGATGACAACGGGGCGGATATGGGTCGTGTAGGCAAATCTCACTTCCGTCCCGTTGGGTATTTTTATTATCTTATCACATACCCATACCCATACCCTGTTAAAGCAGGACGGGTTGGGGCAAGTCGCTTGCCCCATTTATCGCTCCATTTATTTTTTTCTTTTTCTTTTTCATTTATTTTAATTTTTGGTTTTATTTTATTGAAGTTTTTTTGTTAGTAAATATTATTACTTTTTTACTAATTTGTTAAAAGCAACTTATATTTTATTTAAAAATGATAATAATATTATTATTTTTGTTCGATAAAAAACTTAAATTTGAAATTAGTTTTAAATGGGGCGGGTAGCGGGGCGGGGACTATGTTTCCCGTACCCGCCCCGTACCCACTTCGGGATAATGACCCTCGCCCCATCCCTACCCCGTGTACCCGATTAGGCGGGTAATTTCTCATTCGGGGCGGGGCCATACGGGTATCGAGTTGAACGGGTTTTATTGTTATCCCTATACAATATCGTCATATATGATGATAATTAAGTGTTCAACCAGTGCTTGCAAAAAAAAAACTAAAGACATGGAATTTCAAGACCTTGAGAACTGCAAAAAACACTATGCATGCATATTTGGTATGAAGTAGTACTCAACACGACTGATAGCAAGGATGGATTCAAGATTAGATCCAAAACCGAGCTACAAAATTTCAAA